>WOGP01010782.1:0-10188 GCA_015342065.1 Leptinotarsa undecemlineata
TTGAGGGATTTCAAATCAATTTATATTATATTAGACAATGGAAGTCCGAACTGATGTAATACACCACGAAACATTGTCAACCACCTTGAAACAAAATTTAAAAGGAATTCCTAGGTGACAGAATAGTTAATATATAGTGGCAGATTTCATATTATTGGGTCAAGCGGAATTTTGAAAAATTATTTTAATTTTGAATTTCATATATTGTCTCAGTTGAATGTTTTATATATTTTTATTGAAGAATTTTATTTTGAAATAGTTGAAAGAGATTATGTGCATGTGACAACTAATGAAAGACTATGGGCACATGTTTGTTTGTGTCAAAGGCTGATTTTTTGAATTATTTTTGTATTGTATTAGTGATCATGTACAATTGTCAACCATAGTGAACATATCCAGGGAATACTCAGGACTTTGATTTGGGATGGGGACTGACTTAAGATAATGAGGTATGAAAAACAATGTAACTTAGGTAGCTATGTACAAAATTTAAATTATTGCAATATCAAAATTCTAACCTATACATTTTTCCTTCATATCTAAATATTTAGAGCCCATTAATCAAAAAATACAAAACACTCCATATGCTAGACTTTTCAAAATGCTCAATAATTGAAATATTTGATAAAAATATGTTAGAAAACATTTACCTGACACTTGGTTATTTTTTAACATTTGTATCACTTGCATAGTAATTTAATTAATTCTCAACTGTCTTTTCCTACTGTCTTTATGATGATACCAGTGACTAATAGTGAAGAGATATTTTCACAGAGCATTCATTATTTTATTCAAGATACAATTTCTCATTGAAAAGCTCTTTGTAAAAATATGGGGTTGTGTAGGTAAATACCTAGCGGTTAGAAAGTTATAAGGAAAATAATTTCGAAATATATATTATTTTCAAAATGAAACTTCATCAAACTTCGAAAACAAAATTTTAGACTGAAATAAATTTAAGACAAATTAATAGATCTTCTGGTTATCCTTTCAGGAATATGAAAAGACTAGGTTTTTTATAATAGTTTGTTCAGGACACTAATTTCGAGAACACGAAGACTGTTATTGAACATAAAAAAACCATAAAAATTATTGAAAAATTGGAAGTCGTGGTAGGGCAACAAATTTGGAAACAAATTTACTCAATACCGAGTTAAAACTCTGATTTTAAGAAAATATCGAATGAAAGCTGGAATTTAATAAAATTTCAAGTTTAAACTCTGAATTTAATGAAAAGTTCTGAGATCAAAGTCAGAATTCAATAAAATTATTATTAGAAAATTTCCACTTGACTTTCATAATGTTGTTGAATTTCAACTTTGAATTGTGAATTCAATGAAATTTTAACTTCAAACTAGGAATTTTATTGAATTCAAAATTTCAACTCGGATTTCATCGAGTTCCAATTTTACTACAACGAATTTTTAATAATAATAAATTTAGTAATCCCAAAATACATTACATGTTTTCAGTAGGGACAATGTAACATAAATATTGAAAAAAAGAACAACAATAAATAAAAACAAGTAAAACAACAAAATTGTCAATCTATTTCAAAATATATTTTATTACATAAATTAAGTCCATCACGAAAAATATATTTTTGACCAAATTTGCTTTTGTGTCGCTGTGAAACTATATTTTGAATTTGCAGTGTATTATGAACATGAATTTATTCGATTTTGTCGAAACATAGTACTTAATTTTATTTTATTTTAGTGAATTTCATTCTCAAGAAAATTTGTGGATATTCTTTGCCCTCGTAGAAAACCCTCATAGGGAAATAATTTACAGAAAATTTTAAATGGGCAACTAGGTTTATTCAGGATTGACCCAAGTCATATAAAATAGTTTCCTCAAAAAAAAGAGGAAAACATGTTTTCTCAACATTGAATCCCCAAGTATGGTAAAACTCCCTCGATTTGCAAGGCTCATAATTTTATATTTTTAGAAACAGTTTTTCACCAAGAAATCTAATGAATCAAGAAAAAAATATTGTTTTCGAGTTTTGATCTAATTGATAATAAGAAAACCACATTTTCAAAACACCTTCATAATGAAATGCCATCTGTTGAATAGATCCATTTTTCGACATTATTTTTAGGTAAAATTTTTAAAATCCTACAGTCTCATATTTTTTTAAAGTAATTTTCCAATGGAATCCGTATATGGAAAGCAATATACCTCATAACCCTACCTTATATGCTGTTCTTCTACCGAGTACAGTAGGATATCAAAACCTTTTATTCAAAATATTTTTTAATTTCACTCTTTAATTTCAAACTTCTGAATAAAGCTTGATGTGACAGACACTGTATGATAATATTTTAAGTCGGTATTTAACGAAGCTGTTAGAGCTTTGACACAGTGTTAGCACAACAACATATTGAACTTTGAGGAGAAGTTGTGATTTTTGATGGGTGTTGTGGAATTTTCCGAACCCATAAGAAATTATATTTTTATTCACGAGAGAAATTTCATATACACATTCTTCAGAAACTACTGATCTATATTAGTATCTTCTGGAATTACATCGTACATTTCATTTTTATGATTATTATGGTTGAGTTGTAATTTAGGCTTTTGTAATATTGTTTCTGGTGAATTTTATCTAGTAAAATTTGTCAACTCTCAAGTGTATATTAGGCGATGATGTTTGTTTAGATTGAATGATCAATAATGTACCTATATTACTTATTGTGTCTGTAGTGTGTATGTGTCAACTCGATACCCACGAATGTGACTTACCTCTACCAGTGTGAAATTAGCAGTTATTTTTCATTGGTCGTTTTAAAATAGCTATCAAAAACATCAGTGGCGCCGGGAATAATTGAAAAATAAAATTCATGGATAACTCAGTTAAGTTAAGAAATGCTAAGGAACGATTTATTCCGAGTCGAATCGTGATATATTTAATATTTGTTTACGCTTAGATTTGACTAAAGAGCTATATGCCATAATATGACTCTCTTGATAGTGTCCTAACGGCAGGTTATTACCTCTTGAACAGCCTGTGCAACAATATATCAACAGATAATTCGTTTGGGAGCTGTCAAAGAAGTAGTTAATACTTGTAGAAGTTTTGTAAAATTCGGATTATATGTCTTTAAAAACCACACATTTTGAATAGACTGAAAAATGTACAAAGATCTGATTTCTTTGAGAACAAGGATATTTTATACTTGAAAGAATCTGTCTATAAATAAACTGAAACAATCTATGAAGGTCTAATTCATTTGGGATGTGTTCAAGAGGTAGTTTGTCCTTGAAATGTACTGGAATACAATTAAATTGATTGAATAGAACTGGCTGATACTTGATGAAAATTCATATCAATACAGTTTATTGTATGATTTTCACTATAAAGGGTTTTACAAAAACCGCGACACGCGTCGCGTTTTTGTAAAACTCTTTATAGTGAAAATCATAAACTGTTGATTAGTTTTTTACAATTAAATTGGAAACAGTAGTAGGGTTACAGAGTTATTGTATAGAATTTTTAAAAGTTTCGTTCAATTATAAGTTTCCCTTCAGAGATAACCCAATGGAATGTCCACTTGATACAATGCAAATTTTTTCTAACGGACATAGACTATTCTGAAGATATATAGATGTATATTATTGAGAAGTTTTTATAATTCAAACAAATATTAACAATGCCATGACTCGAAGAAGAAAAAAATCCTGTCTTAGAATTTCGTGGTACAATGTTATTTTATCAATCGATATATCAGTTATGAAGAAGTTTAAATTTTTATGATTTACTAGTGTTGAATAAAAATGGCGGCTGAAAAATGGCTTCTAAATTCGTCTCGCTCTTACTTCTCACCTGATCTGTTGGCACTGTGCTGATAAAAATGTGCCATTTACAAATTGACTTTATAGAAATAGTTTGTTTTATATACTCCTTATAAGTGCCATGGTTTCATTGCTCATTGTTAGAAAATATTTTTATTTTCACTTCGTTTTTGTTGGAAATTTTGAAAACGTTGATTGAGAAGCATTTGAATTACTATATTCCCAGTTATTACATATCCTATGTTGCTTTAAACACATTTTTTGAATTTAGAATAGTTTGTAGTTAATTTGTTTATACAATTGTTTTGTAAAGTTATTGGTTACTAAAACAATCTTTTACAAATCAAAAGTAAAGTAGTTTAATTCAGTACCTATCTAAAAATAAAATTTTATATTGTAAATAATGTACATCAAAACATTGATATCTTTACGTCATATCTGTTGAAAACTGTTCAAATTTGATGGATCAGGATTCTTGATAATTTGACAGTAGGTTTAAGATTTTTAGTAAAAAATTCATATCAGATCAATGAAAAGTTATGGAAATACTCAATACATACTCAGTGTTATCATAATCAGTATTTTGTTGTAAGTAGATGTTAGTTTAATGGTAATCAATCAGTAACATTTGTAAAAATTTCATGTCATTTGTGTAACTCAGATATTCCATGAGCAATATATTAAGTTTCTCAAATTAGCTGTGTTTGATTTTCATCGATATTTGGAACATTTTAGTGATTTTATAGTTATATTGAGAAAAAATTATAATACTCGCATATACTTTACTTTGGGCTGGCATTTTGAGTGTTAATTCTACTCTTTTGCTTCATCAAATCTAGTCTCTTCTATTGAACGTGCAGTTTTCGTATAAAAAAATCATTCATTTGCACTTTATTATGAAATGGGATATCAGGTGTTGAAACTATATTTCATTGGTCTATCGGATGTATGAAGAGCACATTCTAAATAGAAATGTTTCGGATGCACGAACATTTTCACACATTGTAGTTGTGTGAAAACAGGAGTTTTGAATGAGACAATCGTCTGAAAGGAGTACAATCCAATGTACTGTAAGGGCATTAGAAAGCGGTTTTAAATTTAACTGCAGAAGAGTCCGGATGAGGTACACGAAAAAATTGGGAACAACTTTAATATCTCCCGTATTCGTTTTGGAAAATTCTCCGTGACTTTTCATTGCATTCTAACCGCATCCAACGATTCCAGGTTTTATTCCCCTCTTCAAAAAGTTAATGAAAATCCATTGGCACTGAAAATTCATTGATCAAATTATTTTTTTCAGAAATGCCAGTCAAGGCCTGTGTAATCACATGAATTGAACATAAATCGGTGATCAAAATGAGCGCTGTCAACATTTATAGGTACATTTGACAGGTTATTTTAATGTTTTCAGCTCATCATTTTCTTTTTATGAAAATAATCTTAAAATATATCCCTTGTACACCTACTTCTGTAGACCCAATGTTCCGCAATCTCATAATTTTCAAGCAAACGTATTCCTGAGAGAGTTCAAATTATTATATATTCAAAGTCATGAGCTTATCAAAATTTTTAAATCTATGTGATTTGCACCCATTTTAGTCGATTTAACTTGAGATTTAACCCTTGGTTATTCAATTGGACACTTATTTTTTTCAAGACAGGTTGAAATACTTATTTAATTACTGAAACATTCTCGAAGAATGCATTCATTCATTCATGCATTCACGAAAAATATTCCCAATTTAGTAGGAAGTTGATTGTGTTTTATGCGCATTTCAGTGCTTTAACGAACGAATATTTAAACCAAAATTACCATAATCGCTGAATAGGTCAGGTAGGACTTGGCCTCCTAGGTCTCCGAATAGTTTAGATCAGTGTTTCCAAAACTTTTTTGACTGGGGACCCACCTTCATTGTGGAATTTTTTTCGCGACCCATTTATTAAATAATATAAATAAATAATTATTATTACTAATAATGTTTTTTATTATTATCACTGTGAAAATTCACTATTGAGGAATGCACCTCTATTTCTATATTTATTTTTTTAATATACTAAAGTGGAGAATGCCCTCTCACACAAATATGTCGTTGAAAACCCCATCAGCTCTTTTAAGGCTATGTTCGAAAGAACTGGATACTCTTCCCTAGCCTTAGTCCAAAATGGGAAAAACAATTCAAAAGTATTAAGTGTTTTTAATTTGTTTCCAAGACCCATCCAAATTGATCCCTCGACCCTCTAGTGGGTCACGACCGATAGGTTAGAAACCACTGGTTTAGATTATTTGATATGAGGACATATTGAAACATAGGTTACCAGCCAGCCAAAGTTTATATCAAGAGTAGTTGAGAAATTGCAGTTCCGGGTGGAATTTTCCATAGAGTAGACACATGAGTCACTGTGTAAAATAACAGGCATTTTCATTAGCAGAAGAAAAAAATGTTCAACATTTTACTGATTTTTTTTCGTGATCAATGTCATTTTTGATAAGAAATTCATAAGATATTTGAATTGTTTTAATTTCATAATTTCACCACTCAAATATTATTCTCTTAGGTAAGTTGTTATTGTTTAATGTTACATACATTGTTTTTGTAGCGAGATGCAAATGAAATAATTTTACTTTTATGAGACATTCCTTATGAAGCATATATCATCCTATTCATTTGTTTTTGTCATAGAAAAACAGTAGGTAATAATATAGCCGAAAGTTTTTGGAATTTCACGATTAAATTATGACGAAACATTCAAGTTTTTCCATATCTGATGTAAAAGATTAATAATATATTCACTTAAAAATAGGACAGCCTTTAAAGGCCGTACCACTATAAAAGGATAATAGGACTATATTTCAAAATAGTACAAAAACTTACATAATTTTCTAACTCCATTTGATTTATTCATGGGAGTAAATTGAAACAAGTTTTTCGAACCATTTAGATATTTTGTCATTATGTGTTAATACTTTAAAAAAATCTGTTAGGAATAATTATTTCATTCAATTGTTCTACCGTCGAGTACGAATCTAAAACGGAGAGTGCGTCTTTCAAGCTTGTGAAATTCTCTTCAGGCAGAGAGTGAACATTTGGTCAGTCGAATTTATCGTGTAGTAATGAATATTACTGGAGTTTTTCCCAACACCAAACCGTTGAAGATGATCACATGGTGATCGAAACTCGTGTCGAGGTGATAAAATAACGGTTTGGTGTTAGGGAAAAAACTCCAGTAATAATATATAGATTCTAAAATTAAATCAATTTCTTTATCTAATTGATGATAAATTTCAACTGGAACATTTGTTTGAAAGTACAATTATTAAAGACACAATGTTCGAATTTCCAATATATGAACAGAGTACGTACATTTCTTAACAATAGGATTTCATATGATAACATAGGCTTTACGGCTGCAGAAGCAGACGAAACGTTTGGTTCTTCAAGTTCCATTTTACCACGAGCTACCAGCCCGGACTTTGTTTTCCTTAATAGGATTTCATTGTTACAATCGATCGTGTCCCAACATGAGACTGCAGAGCCGGCATCCGGGATATGTTTTAATTGCACGTCCCGTATTTTCTTAGATTTCAATGGAATTGCTACTAATTATTCAGAATACTGTTTCGATTCGAATTAAAAATGTCTTATTATACTAATAAGTTTGGATTGGGATATTAAGATTTCTGAATATCATATTCAGGTGGAGTTTTAATTGAAGGATTTTTGTCTCATTTTCGTGAGATTATGTGAGTCAGTGAAGTGCAGCAATTCAGTTCTATTTGATTTACATATTCATTTGAGTCACGTACGCTTCAAAAACCATTACACTGAAATGCTAATTTCTTGACTGTCACCTTTATCGCAATAAAACTCTGTTTTGGTGACCTAGCCTTCATTTTTTTCACCACTTTATCGGTTTAGAGGATATAAACGTTGTAAAACTTTGGTGGTCTAGCCTTCAATTTTTTCATAATTTTAGCGTTTGAAGCAAATAATCAGAGTAATTTTTTTCAATTAGGTGGTAACCAATCAATTTTTTTTCAATCATCACTTCTATTCTTCTATTGAAAAATAAAATGGTCATAATTTATTTAGAGAGATAGGGTCGTATGATGATGATTCAAATGTGTATTTATTTTATCATAAATTAATTAGCATGCACAAACACAAAAATTGAAAACTGTGTAAAGTTCATAGTTGCTTTCTGCCGGCGGAACTATGGAGACTCACTGGTAAAATGTTGCGCCTCAAATTACAAAGAAATGCTGTAAAATAAGTGATGGATGAATTTGTATTATATAAGTTATTCTGATACTCACATCGGGATACCTTTCATAAAAACATTTCGTTATTTCGTATGTTCTCTCATACAGAGGTCTTATGCCTGAAAATACATCAAATATAGTACAATAGTTTATATTCCAAATTCCAAAATTATTTAAAATATTTCTCTGCCAAGCTGTACGTTACATCACATCTGCTGCTGATAAAATTTCAGCAGGTTGAATTTTTTATTTAAGCTATTACGCCCAGGAAAATAAATGTTGAAAAAATTCCGAATAACTCTAAATGGATCGATCATAAAGGTTAAAAAATATTTTTTTCAATATCCCGGAATCTGTCAATATTTCGTTAAAATGAGTTATTACCATTTTTGTTTATTATAAAATCTTATGATATACAATCGTGGTGTGAGACATTGAATAGATATACGAATTACTACTTGGTATAACCGTTTTGGAGACAGATATATTTTAAAAACGTGCAATTTAATTCCCTCAACGACTGCGAATAGCCATGATGCTCCCTAGGTGGCTCGAGGAGGTATTAACATTGTTTACCCAGGACACGAGGCTAATGACCAATGCAGTCGATGCCGATGACACCCAAAAAAAAAGATAAGTGAATCATCGGTACTTACCTGCAGTTTCTGCGTGACACCGAGGAAGACCTACTCTCATTTCTTGTTTCAGTATTGGAGGACACAATCCTTCAATTACTTCCATATTCAAAGAACCGTCTTCATTCATCTGAAAACAATCATTACTAAAATGAAACGGTAATTCTTGCATAAAACTGAAACTTGAAACTTCTAGAGAAATTTCAATAGTAATGACGGGGTATTTATCCCAGGTGTGTTTATTTGGCACTATTGATAATAAATGGATGAATCTAGTGAAAATGTGAGGTAAACCCTTTACTCTTATCAATAGACCATATCTTTTTTTAAGGACAAACCACAAGCACTACAGGAAAATCAATCCTCAAAACGCTATCAGAGTGGTGCCTGTTAGGAATTAGCGGTCCACATTGATTTGAATCCATTTGAAAAAAAGTTCTCAGGAATTTTATTCCACATAAACGCAGCTCTCCAGATGAAAGAGTTCTTAAACAGTGAAGTTCGAGGTGAAGGTCGAGATGAGCAGCCACAGTCCGTTATGTATTTCTGATATGTACCGCTCTTGGTGGCATAACTTTCCGTGAAAGTATCTATAGAAAGAGACAAATCTCCAGCCTTTCTTCGATGTTCCACGCTATCAAGGTTGCACGTGATGTTGTGTCTCCAATCAGGCGGATGGCTCTTTTCTGGATGGAATCCAGCATCTTCAGGGTATGTTTGGGGCAGAGCTCCATACACGAGAATAATACTACAAAAAAGGTCTGATTTGAGCTTGATAAAGCATCAAAAGTAGTTGAGGTGTGTCCAGTTTTTTGGGTCGGAACAGTGTTCTAAACTTTCGAAAAGCAGCCTTTGCAATTTCAACGACATAATTGTGCCAAAACATATTGGTGCCCATTTTAACCCTCAACAAACTCAGCGAAACATAAAACGCAATTGTCTGACCTAACATAATTATATCCGGTTCGGAGACATTGATCTTCTTGGAGAAAACCGATGCCTGGATTTTTGTGGCATTGAATTGAACCTGGTTACTTTCACACTAATTCGAAATCACTTCTAGATCCTCATTAGTATAGAATAGTGCCCTATATTGTGTATCGCTAGTTGGTCGATGAACGCAGCATATGAATTTGGTGATCTATGATATTATTTTGAATCACATAACATCAAAGTTTCGGGGTTCCAACATTTCCTCTCGTTGACAGGAAAGATCGCTTCTGATAAAAAGATATATTCCAAAGTTACGTCTGAATTGGGAGTGGAAGTCTTTGGTTTCTGTGAGTGCAAGGATATGAGGACTATTTGATTGCAGATGTTGGTACACTGAGTTTATATTTGAGTTGGGTCCTCTGGTGTTGCAAAAATAGATTTTGAAGTTGCTAGTGGGTCTCTTAGCAACTGCAGTTACTATGCTATTTCCCTGTGGATGTTAGGAAGACCCTGCTGACTGTAAGAAATACTGGTTTTCGAATAACTTCTCCAGGATGATGC
>WOGP01010783.1:0-10187 GCA_015342065.1 Leptinotarsa undecemlineata
GCCAGGGAAATAATTGTTTTCTGATAGGCGTCAGTCCATTAAACCTACTGTGTAGGTATATCGAGACTGGCTTGAACGTTTGAAGTTCATGTGCTTTAGATTTTTTTACTGCCAGTCTTCAAGTATAGCCCACTGACTAATGAGAAAGTTATACATTTTAATAAATAGTTCTTTAGCATTTTTAGGCAAATTTTGAGGAAGATTATTGGAATATCGTCTGGTCCAGGAGGTGAGTCTTTTATGTTCTGAAGGCAATCATCAAATTCGTTTTGTGAAATTGGACACTTTTGGGTGTTTTGCCTTCTCGTCTACTGAAAGTAGTGGCATCTCTTTTCCTGATTTTTGTTTCAAGAACTCAAGTCCATAATTGTTATTACTGGAATAGTGATGGAAAGTTGATGCAAAAATTTCAACTATTTCTTGTGGCGAAGTGAGGATCTTTCAGTCGTGTTTCAAATAACTTATAGATTTGTAGTTTGAAGTCTTTGATAATTTTCTTATCATTTTCCATACTTTGCCAATAGGTGTGGAACTGTTAATTCCGGAAACATACTTCTTCCAACATTCACGTCTGCTTGTTTTCAAGATGTACCTAGCTTTAGCTCTCAAACGTTTGAATTCTATTTGAATTTTTGTGGTTTTAAATATTGCATATTTGAATATTGCAAGTGTGATCTCATCGAAACACCGTGGTAATGTCAAAGATGAACGGATGTTTACGTGCGTAACACAAATTTCATCCTTGTTTGCTATAAGCTGAACATAAATACACCATGAACTGAATATTATCTTTATTTTGAAACGCTTATCAGCTGACCTCATGATTATTTTCGCAATATACATATTACATGGGCTGAGAAGTGTCGGGCCTAACACATAGATGACGCTAGTAGAAATTTCATGATATTCTGTTCATAAGTTTATGAGTTATCGTTGTGAAAGTGATACTTCTTTCGGTATTTTCGAAACAATTACGTGTTTTAATTTTACACCGTCAGAAACAACAATTTAACGTTGGTTTCAAACGTGGTCGTAGAGACACCGATGATATAGAACGCAGTGGACGTGCAAATGAGGTAGAAAACATAAAAAAAATCACAATATTGTTTTGATTCGCTATTATAACCTGAATTCTGCCTTCTGATCAAAATGTGGGAGAGTCTCTATTATTCATACCTACTACATCTTGTACTACATTTTGTCAATAAAATCAGTTATTATTATTATTATATACGAAAAATGGAACACGATGGGTTCCTTAAACTTTTTTCCATAATAGTTGATTTTTAACTTTCCGCTAAAAAAATTAAAAGTTTTTAAAAAAGAGGAAGTGAGCTTCAAATGAACTTCAAAATTTTGAGCTACAAGCGAGAAGTTGTAAGGATGGCCTGCAGAGTCCCACGTTTTTTTCACTTATTTTATTTCTCTTCAACTCACGGGTACAAATTACAAATTACACATAAAAAAGCATTGCCACTGAAATGCTCGATCAAATCAAAAATTGATTAGGGCTTTCTGATATATCGATGAAAATATAATTAAGTTTGTGCAAGTATTCTTTGTAAAAATGCAAAAAATGTATGTGATTGAAAACTTAAACGTTGCGGACTCGTAAAAATTTAGATATTTTTAATTTTTTTCTTCTGTGGTAGCCCCAGGGCAGTAGTCCCACCTGCCCTTCCCTAAATCCGGCCCTAGTTGGTTGCTGGCAACGTTTTGTTCGATAATGTAAAGAAGATATTAGAAGGATTGATCAAATTCTTCAACGGATCACTGTGTAAATTTAATCATGATCAATTATTCTGATCGAAAGTTTATTCAGATATTTATTTGCCTATTTTAGTAAATTTGGAAATTAGTTTCATCCATCTAACTTGTTCTCTGTGAAAAAAACGTGAAGAATTGATTCACAGTGAATTCATCGTGAGGCTTATGCTTTGATATACTTCTGTGAATCACAATAACACATCTATGTTGAAGAATGAAATATAATTGCAAATATTTTATGAACAATTTAGTTTTATTTGTTATTACGTAACAGGCTTGTATAAGTGAAATCTTACGATTCAAAAACACCAACATCAAATAACACCAATTACGATGAAACATGATTATGAAAACAACTTTGATATTTTATCTCAGTTTTCATTTAATACGAGCATAAAAGTTAATCACGGAATTATTTTTCAATATTGAGATATTTTAATATTTACAATGCTAAGAATTGTAAAAATTGTGTTCACACTCAAGGTCTCTCGAAGATATCGATTTAAAAATATATTTTGAAAAGATTTTGTCAAATCCTTGATATACTCAAATTCTTGCATATTTCTTGCAGAATTTTTCAGACTGAAAGAATGAAAAAATACGAGTACGTCAATAAAACAAGATATCTGCGTGACATCGTACATCTTCTGGATATTGCAAATAAATCATACGAAAATCATTAATCTTCGAGTATCTATCGATGGTGTGTTGAATTTTTTTCTTTTCTTTTTCTCAATTTACAGTACATTTCTTTAATGACCCCCCCTTTATTTTTTGAACGGGTCAACTAAAAAAATTCTGAATGATGAAATTAATGCATGAATACTTTATTTCGAGGTGAAATTGACAGATGAAACTTTCTATATGGCGCCTGGGCGCAATCTGGGAAAAAATTAAATGGAAAGGGAGGTTTTGTGATACACCTTTATGAACCTCCTAACAAATAACATAACCCTAGAATATAATGTAAATTTTTTCAACTACTACAAAATGGCGGAACTTTTAATAATTATCTGAATACATTGACATTCAACTACATAATATGAGGTGATAAGCTAGAGGTCAGTTCTGAAGATGCTCGAAATGGTTGCTTGGAACTTCTTGATATATGAACAGTCTATCCGACATTTCACGCCAAACATTTTCGAACACAGAAACGTCAATATCTCTACGAATATCCATTATTCTCTGCCATATATCCAATATTGAAACAGGTTCAGTTTCCTATACTTTTTGCTTCAAATAGTCCCATAAAAAGTCCAAAGGTGTTAAATCTGGCGAGCGGGCTAATCATTCTGTAGAACTTCGACGGCCAATCCAACGACCGGGAAAAGTAGTATCCAAATAGTTTATTTCTTGTCTGGAGTCATATGGTGATGCTCTATCTTGTTGGAATACAATATCGATATCGAATTCATTAGGATTCGCTTCGACGATTTCAGTGATGAGAGGGTCAACAGTAGTTTCCAGCATATTCAAATACAGTTCCCCTATTAAATTTTGATTAATGAATTGAGGTCCTACAATATGGTTTCCCAATATTCTTGCTCAAACGTAATTTTTTTCTGGATATTGGTTATGCGTTTCCCGGAAAACGTGAGGGTTGGTGTCACTCCAATAATGGCAACTTTGTCTGTGAACATTGCCTTTCAAAAACAAATTTACATTCGTCACGTAAACAAATATTGTGCGAATATTTCTAGAAATATCGATATTAATGTGTTTGTTTTAATATTCCGCCATTTTGTAGTAGGTGAAGATATTGACTTCATATTATTGGGTTGTGAAGTATTCGTTAGGAGCTTCCAAATGATGTGTCACATAACTCCCTTTTCCAGATGGCGCCCATTCGTCATCTTGAAAGTTTAATCTGTCAATTTCACTTAAAAATAAAGTATTCATGCATTAATTTCATTATTCCAAATTTTAGTTTTTTGAGGTGAACCGTTCAAAAAATTAATGAAGGGGGAACATTAAAGACATGCACTGTATATATAATCATGGAGAGATAGGGCTTCCTATATTTTTCTACTGATTTAGTTTGTCCGCCGAATTCTGAAACACTTTTTTGTCTTTCTATTGAAGAAGAATTTTTCCAGTTTACCACGTTCATATTCTTCTGGAATCTGTGAAATGAAAAGATATTCTAGAATTGAAAAATTTATTGATAGATATATTTTAATGAAAGGTAAAACTGGAATGTCTGGCGTAAAATAAATCCATTTAGTGTTTGGGAGCAGAGCTTGGTTTAGATATTATTTCAATGAAAATTTATTTTTCAGGCGAAATCAACTTCTCTGTTTACTTCTGCAAAAATGAGAAAATTTTTGGAGACTATGTCAAAGTGCGCAGATGAAATGGTAGCCAATTTGGAGCAGAATGCGATAGAAAACAGCGACGTGAAAATGCTCGAAGTTATGGCATGTTTTACAACCGATGTAATTGGTAAGAGCTATTCTTATTTTACTCTTAAAACTTTCAGAACTACGAGGGTGTTCTGAAAAGTTTTCGATATAACAAAGATACAAGACATTTTTTCACATATTTTTTCATTTTTAAACATAGTCTCTCAACTCTACACACTTCTCCCAGCGATGCTCTCATCTCTGTAACCCTTCCAAATAGACATCCAAATAGACTCGGCGATTTTCTCTGCAAAATAATTGTTCACGAAGGTGATTGCCTCTTTATTTGGGAAAAATCTTTTTCCTCGGAGCGCAGCAGTTCAAACCGTAAGTCGTGAATTTTCGTCATGGCAATCGCTGAGGTGTGAGATGATGCGATTTTCTTTTCCGGCAAATGTGGCCGTTTTCCTCAAGTTCTGTCTTCAGCTTGTCAAGTAATGGTGCATTGTATTATCTTGTGATGGTTTTTTCTTTTTAAAGATAATCAATTATGGCTTTCTAAAAGAACGTTTCCTGCAATTGACCGTCGATGGAAATATTTTGAATACGTTCACCATCAGCGCTGGTGTTTCCCAGGGATCCATATACTGTGTATCAACGACTTATTGGAAGAAACCAAGAAACAGTATCATCTCCAAAGTATGTACTATTTGGGAAACTTATTTATCAAGGGTTTTTTGACAAAAAGTTATTCCTGATAAAAGTTTGTGCAAAATACAATCAAATACACGTAATATACGAGGATCCTTCAAATATTTGATTTGGAGACAGTAGTAAAGTACTCTCACTTTGAAAAATCTCGAGATCTTATTTAAAAAGTTGTTCAGCATTAAAAAATACATCCAAATTTGAAGTCATGGCTATCTAAGTGAAGTTTTATTTTTTTACTCATTTTTTCAATGAGGCCTACGAAAATCATAATTTGCTATAATGATAAATAGACAGCATCCTGTATATGACGTTTTATTTTGAAAGCCTGCAATATTACAAATTACACAATGTTACAATACTGTATGATTTCGAGTAATTTTTGGTGTTAACAATGAATAAAAATAACTTTGTACCAAAAACTTTGAAAATTATTTTACTCTTCAAAAAAATTTACCATCGTTAATACCACAGTCATGTAATTCGTAATATAACAGGCTTTTGAAATGAACTGTTGTATACAGAATGGTGCCTATTTATTGTTTTAGCAAACTTTTTTCGTAGCCCCCATTTAAAAAATGGTAAAAAATAAAACTCCATTCAGATGGTCATGACTCTCAATCCAGATGTATTTTTCAGTACTGACCAAGTGTTTTAAATAACATTTTCCTAAATAAGAGTACTTTACTCTTGTCTCAAAATCAAATATTTAAAGTATCCTCGTATATTACGTGTGTTTCACTATATTTTGTTGTTGCATGGTTAGTTTTAGGGAATGCATACACTTTTATCATGAATAACATTTTGTCGAAAAAGTCTTAATAAATAAGTTTTCCATATGGTGCATATTTTGTGGATGACACTGTATATTGCTTTGCAGACGACAGTACACTTGTCTCGTCTTGTATTCCAGGACTTTCAGGAGATTGAAAATCTTAATGAGGATCTAGAAGTTATTCCGAATTGGGGTGAAACTAACTAGGTTCAATAGAATGCCACAAAAATAAAGGCATCGGTTTTTTCCAAAAACATAAATGTTTCTGAACCGGATATAATGATGTCAGGTCAGACAATTTCGCTTTCTGCTTCGATAGGTTTGTTGGGGGTTAAAATGGACACCAATACATATGTCTTGGCATCACTTGAGCGCAAACATTTGCTAACCTGCTCATGGGGGTTTGTTCCCATACTTGAGACAGATTATGCATACCCCGCTCAAGAATTTGATGCAATACGATATTATAAGGTACCCCGCTCTTGAGGAGACCCCTCAGTCCTTTCTTGGCTGCACTACCAAACCTTTTCTTAGGTTCAGTTATTGGATCTGGAGTAGGAGCGTTGAGAAACTCTCGCTTCTGATCTAAATTTGCAAGGAGGTCAGTTGGAGTCATAAGCTCGACATCCATCTCCTCTGTAGACTCGGTCTTGCTATAAATTAACAGGAAGGCTAGTTTGAGTCGTTAGCTCGACATCCATCTCCTTTGTAGACTCGGAGTTGCGTAAATTTACAGGAAGGCCAGTTTGCTCGACATTCATTTCCTCTGTAGACTCGGCGTCAGAAAGAATTTTTGAGTTCACTCTGTCCACAAAAGTCCTACGAGTAGCTAGGGAAAGAAGGTCAATCACGGCAGAGCGACGCATTACCCTGACAAGGAGATGCTACGATGAGAGGCCGCCCGGTATCTCGAAGGTTCCGTAGATACAGCTGATGGTCTCAGTGTCATTCATCCTCAAAATAATAATGAGTTTCTCAAAATAAAATACAATAATATCCTCTCGGCACGGATACACACACCTTCGCCATATTCATGAGGTATGTAGATGGAACAGAATCTCATCGAACCTGTCAGAAACTTGTTGGCAACCGAAGGTCGTTACACTCAGCGTTTATCTATCATAAAGTAATCAGCAATAAAATTCCGACTTATCTATATAATAAAATTATATTTCGGACTGACGTACACAACTTAAATGTACGCCACAAATATTAACATCTCCGATACACACTCAAGAATTTTTCAAGTGATTATTTACGTATCAGATATGCAACGCTTAGAATAAATTTCCCTCTCATTTAAAACATTTTACAATAGGTATTGTTAGTCAAAAATTGAACTACTTGGTGAACAAAGTTGACTGCTCAATAATTAATCCATATGTATATTTCTTTTTTGTTTTTTTGTTGTTATGCGAATGATGATCGATGTCAGGTTTATTATGTATTTGTTTTTAAAATTTTTTGTTTTTTATATTTGTTATATTTTTGTTGCCAGTTTTCGGCTGTGGTGGTTAAGTGGTAGAACAAACCTGTAGTGTTCTACATTGCAGTTTTGAACATCGCCTATTGGTTGTCATATTTTATTTCACCCAATAAAGACCATTATTATTTTTTGACCGACTTATGTGCTCTGCTCAGACCCTATCCCCCGAAGCTCCGATACTCTCGGGAGGGCGCGCCACTATTATCAACCAACGACCACTCCCCACACAGTGGGGTAAGTGATCATTGGGTCCAAAAATCATGTGCCCTGAGCAAGCGCAGTGAGCCAAGAATGACAGCCTTCTACATCTGTCCGGCTAAGATTTCTGCCTTAGTGCGGCAGGTCGGTATGATTTTAATATTCGAGAGTAGAGAGGGCATCTTTTCGGACGATAATCGTCTCGCCAGGAGCTGAAAACTTCACGACAAATATCGTCTTACTCTAGTGATCAAGAAGGACTGCATCAGGCTCATTTGATTGTATGAGCCTGAGGTTACCAAACGAATTGTTCCAATAAATTCGGCACTTCTCGTTCCCCACAATGGAGCGTAGGGCAACACCAGCGCCTCGTCAATACCGTAAATGTGCCGTAGATGGTAATATAGCATTCTTAGGGTAGTATTATGTCGATGGATACAGGCCGAGACCACATATGGTGCAAGTGCATTAGGGTCTCCAAATTATTGAAAAAGACCCCATGCATTGGTTTATCCCTGCGTTTCCGCAGAAGTGAGGTGATCTCTGCGGCTTTTATATGAGCTTTGTGCTAAACGGGTTCTAACTCGGTGACAGAGTTGTGGTCACCTCGTTCAGTGTCGAAAACTAAACCGAGTTCATCAGTTGCTTCGGCAGCTACCCTAAAGAGAAATGCTCTTGCAATTTCTGCTCTCTCATGGTCACGGACCATGCAGAGAAGGTTATCCGAACTCCTGACAACTTTACAGTCTATATCCAGTACCATTCTGTCATGTAGACACTCCAAACTCAAAAGTCCACGGCCTCCTTGTTGTCGAGGAAAGTACAACTGGGGAACGGGCGATTTGGGATGCAAACTCCTATAGAGATACATCATTTTTCGGGTCTTTACGTCGAATTGTTACAGTTCCTCCCGAGTCCACTTCACTACTCCAAACTAGTAGAGTAAGATTGTAACGGCAAGCGTATTTGTTGAAGCAAGTTTGTTTTTTCCCGATAGTTTCGATGACCAGATCTGTCGAAGTTAGTGCTGATACTTCATTGTTATTATATTATTAAATCTTTGATGTATGACAGCTCGATTATCGATTTTGTCCATTTTCATAAAAACACTCACATCAACTCACTCAAACCATGGGTGCATGTTGCAGCTGCAATCTTCATGTTGAAGTTGGAAACTCTTCTGGGTTCTTTGAGACAAAGAGCAAGATGAGGAGGAAATCAAAATTTTTTATTATTTTTCATTCTCATCAATAGCTATTTGAAAATGAAACAAATTTATCAGTGGTTTAATTTTTGTCAATGATAAGAATTTTCAAATATTTTAGGATCAGCTGTCTTAGGACTAAATTGTAACAGTTTCAAAGATCCAAACGCTGAGTTCAGAAACATAGGAAGACAATTATTCGACGAATTCACCTTGATGGATACAATCAAAATTTTTCTCACAGTTTCTTTTCCAAAACTATGTGAAAAGATTGGAGTGTCAAATGTTCAACCTGGGGTTTCGGAATTTTTTTGCAGAACTGTTAAGGAACTTGTGAAATATAGAGAAGATAATAATTTAATAAGGAATGATTTTCTACAAATGTTGATTGACATGAAGAGATCTTCAAACCAACTGACAATGGATGAGATTATAGGACAGGTATTTGAGTTTCTCCTTCAGTAGTGTTTCAGTAGTCATGAAATTAACCTTACTTATAGATTTTTATATTTTTCTCTGCTGGATTCGAAACGTCCTCTACAACTGCTACGTTGACCCTTTTTGAATTATCCCAAAAACCTGAAATACAAAACAAACTGAGGAGTGAAATAGAAGAGTGCATGAAGAAAAATGATAATCGGATCACATATGACGCTCTCATGGGAATGCCATATATGAATGCGGTCGTTGAAGGTAAGTGTGAGATGAAACGGAAGTCAAGATTCAAGATTTATTTATAGGTCACCATTTTGTCAGTTTACAATGTGAGGATGGATGCACCTAAGTCACTAAAGTACTTGTGTTGCGCTTTCCATCTACCACATAGGGTATTCAATTATATGTCATCTTATATATTTATCTATATACATACATTTCGATTAATTAACTTACAGAATTGATAAATATTGGGAATCATGAAGATCTAGCTGAACATCGTTTATGTTTAGCCCGAGTTTATCGAGAAGGTCGGTATTGAACATAATGAATGTTTTGAGGGGGCTTCATAGTTTTCTAGGAAATCCAAAGAACAAAGTCAAGAACTCGAAAAAGTCTGGAATTTACGAAATTGACTGTTGGGATTGTGATGCAAAATATCATGGACAGATTGGAATATCTTTGTAAATGAAATAAAAGAAACACTAAACATACCTAAAATATGGAAGACCAAATAATCAGCAGTCGCCCATCAAGTTTTGCAACAAAATAATTCCATAGATTGTAGTTTATAAAATTAGTTAGATAAGTTAACAACAACAGGAATCTGGATGCCTATGAGAGCTCAGTAATAATTCAATATAATAATATTATAAATAACGATGGTGGACCAATACCTAATAATTCACTCTATAGCTTGTTGAAATAATATTTTTAGCTATTAGATTTACCTGACTAGTAGATAAGGTAACATCGTTAAATTAATTTCAAGACATTCACGACGCAGGTATCTAGCAGATGTATCTTTGTTATGAATAAGGTCAATATTGTATGTATACTTAGTTTAATCTTCTTCTTGAAGAAGATCACTTGGTGATTGAAACACCTGTCGAGGTGTCAAACAAAACGGTTTGGTGTTGAGATAGAACTCCATTTTTATTCATCTCAAAATAATGCCGCTTCCTACAGTTTTTGTATATGAAACATTGATTGAAATTCATAAAAATAAATCAAAATACATTTTACAATCGCAACAACATGAATATCCTA
>WOGP01010784.1:0-10187 GCA_015342065.1 Leptinotarsa undecemlineata
GTATGGTCCAATACATGGCTTTTGACTATTTTAGTTTCATATTTTCCAGGGTAATTAGTGAAAATATTATCAACACAGCTCTTTGTTTTGGATGTGATTCTGGTATATTCATTGATCGTTGGTGAAAAGTCGAAAGATTTGGTTATATTTATCAGATCCCTGTCTATTTTATTTTCATCTTTAGTCTCTATGTTAAAATCTCCTGCTATAAATGCAATTTTATTGTGACTATGTAAAAAAATTAACAATCGTTCAAATCGATCCCAGAAAATATCCATAGAAGCTCCAGTTGGTCTATATAATGACACAATTATGATATGAGTTTTATCAATATTTACTTCTATTGCCGAATATTCGAATTCTCGTATTACCGAAAGTTTTAGTAACATACTCACTGGTTTAAATTGGGTATACTTTCTACAATGAATCGCCGATCCACCATGTTCATTTAGTTCTCGACAGACATATGTTAATTTGAAATCGTGTAATCCTATGGATTGTTGCTCAGTTTTCTAATGTTCAGTTGCACAGAAAAGTGGCATGTCTCATTGTTTTTTAAAAATGTGTCTATTTTATCTACACTATTTCCTAGATATTGTATGTTTTAATGTATAACACTTATTTTCATGGGTTGTTTATTTGATATGTCATATGTGTTTACATAAAATTTGATGGGGAGTCTTGCTGATTATAAGAGTTGTACTTGGCGAAATCAAAACGTCTAAAGCCAACCCCTCTGGGCCAGAAGCTTGGGACATATATCTGATCCTTGCTGGACAATTTTACGCCAACCATGAAGAATTTTTTGCGGGATTTGTGATGGTAACTCCTTCACTACATAATGTTCATCTTCTCCTAACTTCTCCTTCAGGTAGCTCTTTATGTGAGTTGTTTTGACTTCGGGCAACACCCTTTATAAATACATTCATGCTTTACGTAAAGTTCCTTCGAAACCATGGGTATTGGTTTATTCTCCTTGTCCAATCGTTTTATTTGGTGGTAGTCTTATCACATATGGTATTGAAACATGAATAAAAATGATATGAATACGGCTTCTCCGATAATCATACTTTTAGAATACTAGAGAGGGACTCAAAACATAATTAATTCAAATAACTGCAACTATCAAAGAGACACCAATGAAATTGTCATTTATTTTTGAAAAAAAATAACGAATTGACTTGACATAACCTCAAAAAACTGCGAGAATTATCGAAATTGTAGCCACTTACTTTTCGAGGTTTTAAATGCATATTCAATAATCCAACTAACTGAAATTGACTCTTAAGTGTATTTCAGTGGTGTTTTGTTGTAAATAACATCGTAAAAAGATATATCCAATAAGTTCTGCTGGGATGAGATTTTTCCAGTGATATGTTAATGCGATTCTTCACGTACCTAGTAGTAGGTTTCTCGTAGTACCTAGTAGATACGTAGTACTAGAATAATTCATATTATATTCTTGTGGAGGCTGATCACTTCATCAATAAAAGTGTTATCTACAGATGAATTAAGTCACAATATTTGGCAAACGAAATCACCAAATAGAAAAATCGGACATACCGCGATTTTTTTCAAGAATACACCAATTTTCAAAAGGAAAGATTTACATGGAATTTGGTTACTGAAATGAAATGAAAAAATTGTTCATGAACTGAAACTGAGTTAGAATAAACATTCACTTTTATACAGTGTGAGTCACATATGAAGCTTCCAATGGAAGTTGAGGTAAAGGAGTAACTTCATGAGAAAATGTTTACCAATATACAAGGTACCGAATGGAAGTGGGTCATATCAAAGTTAAGTTTTTAAATTGAACGAATGAATGAATTGCTACCAAAAAAGTACTCTGAAATAATATAGTATTATATAGATATGTCCCAAATGAGTTAGATGATAGGTATACCTATAATAATGACAAAAATCTGATATATTCAACCGTCCCCATCTTCAATGAAAATTCAGTTGAACTGTCTGTTTTAATACAACGATATTTAAAACATTTTTCATTATCGAATAACATTTGATCATAATCGTTTTTCTTAACCGAGTGAATTGAAAATTGAAAACAATTTTTCCTTGATGTTTTCAAATGCAAAACATCCTACATTCTTACATACTGAAATTCCTCTTGGGAATCATGTAATATGGGTAGCTACCAAGTGGTTTGTCACTTATAACGAAAACAATGTATGATGTAGAAAAATATACTATTCTGGCTTTAAAAGCCAGAAAGTAATTTACGTTCATAATCGATTTCAATGTTTATTATCAAAAAAATGTTGCCAAGATGACCTTCTTCTGTAAACTCAGGGATTTTAATCTATATCAGAAAAATTTATTCAACGAATACCTGTTTTTCTATTGAACTAAGTGGTTGCCTTTCTTTGCTCTTCCGGTTCGACCTTGATAGAGAATGGTGTTGTTTTTATGACTATTTTGATTATAGAATTTCAATTTCACTGCTGGTGATAACTAACTTCTTGAAAATGGTAAATAATTGCAGTATGATCTTCTTCTTCTTCATCTATGGGTATACCCTCAACTTTTATCCCATTGAGATTTTCATTACAGTACATTCTCCTAGGAGGATACTGATTAAGACACAACTGATTCAAGACATCTTGATTCAACACCTCTGGAATTGGGTTAGAAGTTGTCTCTAACAACTAGTGGTGATTTTCTCATGTTTCAGATTTTTTCAATTTGAGATATGTTTGTGTAACTCGAAACTTTCCTAAAAAATTTCAGAAGTAAAAAATGAATTTATGCATCTATTTATTAAAACGGTACAAATACCATTTATCGATGTAACGACTAAATTCAAACTTTCCTAAATATTACATAATAGCCTTCCTATAAAGCGAATTTCGCTTCGCAGCAGCAATATTTATCGAACCACTCTGTAAGTACTGTTACTCCAAGAACAAATTCGTGAGTTCAACACGGCAGTGACCGCCAAAAGTGGCCATCACCATTGGCACTGTCAAGAGTATATTGCAACATTCTAAAGCTGTATGAAGCCAAGTTCGATGAACCTCGATCATAATGTGTTACGCCAGCATTTGCAACAGTCTAGCTACGACTTACGTAGTGCTATGGTTACCAAGAGCTCGATGGTAAAATTGTTGAAAATACGTCGGTGCTAGAGAGAAGCAGTAGGTGTAAAAATGTTGCGAATTGAGGGCGAAAGGTAAACCGTAAGGTGTATGGAGTAAAATCGAATTGAAATTGAGTAGGAACTTGCTTTTGGCTAATACGATTACGTGTATAATTGTTTACCGAATTCAGTTATTAGGATTTCATCTCTATCGGCAAGGAATTCATTCATTGGCCATAGGTTATTGGCCTGTAAGCTTCAGTTAGTTTTGAATTCCAGGAATAATTATTCTCTAATGAAATTAAGTGAAATGCCATCCTCTTGATGTTGTTTGTTGTAATTGTTATTATATTATCATACACAAGTATTTGTTTCATTCTCTCATTAATACGAAGTCAGTCCACTGGTTCTTGGTCTTTCAATAAAATTATACACAGAAAAGATATCAAAACGAAAACTAGTCAGTTGCAAAAAATATTCATTCAAGTGTGTTTTCTTGTAATTCCAAACTTTTTGGCAAACAAATATGCCACAAAGTATTTCCTTATCAACAGATAAAATTGTAGGCTTTTTTCACTTCTGTTACATACTAATATTTGAATACTTGTACATTAGGCAATGAAAATCACCACTTTAAAAACTTTGGGATTATAATCAACCAGTTTCAAGTCAAAATTGAAAAAGGTTCCTATGGAAAAAATTTGCTACACACTTGATGAACTTGTGACACATTTTTTCAATTGTCTTCTTTATGACAACTATCAAAATTATGAAACATAATTGACACTTTTTTAAATATTGTTTTTATCTAACCCAAGCTAGTTTTATAGTTATGCATATATGCTTCATATTCAGGTATTTGAATTATCAGTACTATTTTGCAAAAATAATTTCATTTTACAACTGTTTCCATTCTTTGACGATTTCCTTGTACATATATAAATATTCTATTTCTAACTTGGTGTCCTTCAACATGGAATGAAAAATTGTTATTATTATTATTATTATTTCACGCTGGTCGGAAACCACAATACACAACCATCGACCACTTCCCACATCGTGGGGTAAGTGATCATTTGGCTTCAGAATATTATACCCTGTGCAGACACATTGAGCCATGAATAACACTATTCTGAAATTGTCCGGCTAAGATTTCTGCCTTGGTGCAGCAAGCCAGCATGATCTTGAGATTCGAGAATAGAAAGGGCATCACACTACCAAGGACTCGTATAATCAAAACAGCCATCTTAACAAAGTGTTCTGAATAGAATTCGTGGCGTTCCAAGAGAAAATCTGAATATTTTATTGATTTTCTTCTGTTTTTCAGACGATATTCGTTTCGCTGGCAGCTGAAAACTCCACGATGAATATCGTTTTGCACTGATGGCCGAGAAGAACTACATCAGATTCGTTAGCTTTTATGAGCCTGAGGGTGGGGAGCAATAGGTGGTAACAAAACACTCTAAGCTTCAAGTTCTGTAGATGAATATAGGCTGAGACCGGTTATGCTGGATATGCTAACATCAAGTGCGTTAGTTAGTTAGTAAACTAAGGTCTTACAAGACACCATCCTGGCAGGTCATGATTAACCTCTCAGTTTCCGACTTCTGTCCATTTGACTTGAGAACAGCACAGATCAGGTGCTTTAATAGGCCGAAATCTTCAATATTGTTAAAGAAGGCCCCATGCATTGGCTCATCCTTGTGGTGCCGCAAGAGTCAAGTGAGTTTTATGCTGATCGGATTCCAACATGGTGACAGAGTTGTGATCACCTCGTTTAGTTTCGAAAAATAACCACCACCAACCATTCGGATATCTTATTATTATTATTATCTTATGAACTATATTTAATTTGTTTTCTATTTGGTCAGATCATTTACAGTACTAGTAATCTTTTCATTTTTGGTTCAGCTGAAAGTATCTTAAATTATTCTTAAATTATCTTATTCACATTAAGGTTAAATTGAATTATCCGTCAGAGTTTCAATGAAGTTTCAACTTGGTGAAAAAACTCATAAAACTTACGATACATACGAATATTTTTCGGATGTCTACCCAAGACCTATTAACGAGTCTTCCAACTACGAGGTCGCCATGTATTGCTGCCAACTACCATTTACGATGCCTGTCTCAGTTACGGCCGAAAAGTTCAGAACCAATCCCTCCATTAAATCACAGCTACATAGCCCAGTAAAACACATTTCTCATGCGATGTTCCTCCGAGAAATTTCAAAAGTTTAGTCCATACCCTTAATTATCAAAATTTGGTAGAGTTGCTGAGGGACAATGAGCTCAGTGATATTCCCCACTTTCAAGATGGCACAATTCATCGGAAATGTGAAAGCTTGGATGAGGAACGGAAATGTACCAGTTGGTCTTACCAAAAGTATAGATCAAAGATGTGCTTGAGAACCCGAAAAGCTGATGAACCCTTTACATGAATAACTTCTTTGATCAATTACCCAAACTCCAAACTAATATTTTTGCACTCGACGCGCGTTTCGCCAACAAAGTTAGCATCCTCAGGAGAAGAAAATTGGTTTTGGAGTGCAAAAATATTAGTTTGGTGTTTGGGTAGGTAATTGATCAAGGAAGTTATTCGACTTTCACACGAAAGGTTCCAATCCCATAGTTATTGGTTTTATATAACTAGTTTGGAACCGTTAGGTAGAGAATTATATTCCAAACACAAAGATAACTCCGATTACCTCGTAGGTATGCTTGAGGACATTTTGTATTACCGGCGAATAATCTGAACATCCTGTTCCAAAAACATGAGTCAGAGTCAGAAATGCCTTATCGTCATAAAAGTATAGGTTTTCTTGACAAAGCAGTGCATTTTCAATTTTTTGAGCGGGTCAACTCAAAAAAATTAAAATTTGAGATAATGAAAGTAATTTATGAATATTTTAATTTGAAGTAAAATTGACAGATGAATCTTTCAAGAAGGCGACTGGGCGCCATCTGGGAAAAATTAATTAAATGGAAAGGGGGCTTGTGTCACATCATTCTGAAGCTCCTGACCAGAGCCGTAGTAAAAATAAGAACCAGGGGGGGAATAAAAATTTTCCCAGACCCACCAGCAAAATTTGCCAACTTTCAAAAAATTAAAGCCGAGGGATTAGGTACTACTATAATATAATAATTTTCTTACTTAGCTATCCAAATATTGGCTGAATGCTTATGCCCGTTAGGGTATGCACAAACAAAAATAAATTTTGGTAATTATAAAAATAATACTGGGAATTACTCTAGTTTAGACCAAGGTCCTTGGTTTTCCATCATATCCACCATGTATAGGAATATTCAATACAAATGAAAGGAAACAACACTTAAATAATATTGTGTTTATTGTTTTCTACTATTATTTTTTATATCTTCATGGCCCGAAATTTTCCAACTTTTCCAAGCCGAAAAAACAGCGAAAAGTAGGCAATTTCGTAAAACTGTCACTTAAATATTTGTGAACTGTTCGGGACTGTTCCCTTATTTGGAAGAAACTGAACTTCTCTGAAATTTTCAAACAACTCAGAATTTCAAATTATGGGATCTCCAAGTTATGCATATTGGGAAATCCCGACTTTCTCCTGGTTCTTTCCCTTTTCTTATTACCTCTTCCTTTCTTTCCTCACATTTTTATTTTTTAATTTTGATTCGTTTTTTTACTATTTTTTTATCAATCTTCACGGCCCAAACATCTCAACTTTTTCCCAAGTCGAAAAAGCAGGGGGCGGGAACTCCTCTCCTCCCCCCATGGCGACGGCCCTACTCCTGACGAATACTTCACAACCCTCACTACTAATTTATTTTAAAAATCCTACTTCTGATCACCAATTGTAACGAATTAAATAATTATCTGTCTATTTATTTTTAACAATACTTCACTAACACAACTAATTTATATACACCACTTAGCAATTAACGCTTAATTTATCTTCACTGTTTGTTAACCCTTCTTTAAACGCACGATCTTTAATTATGACCTTGACTACTAGCTGTGTTGAAGTTTGAAAATATATTTTCATAGGGATCGGTTAAAAAAAAATTTAAATGTACAAGATTTCGCCAACTGGATGCCGAAATATACTTAAAGAGTCTTTGAAAAGGATTCTTTGAAGATTGAAGCACGGTAGTACATGGCAGTCCATCTACATTGAAGGTACTTCAATAACAATTGGTACACTTTCTAGCAACAATGAAGCTGAATTATCTCGACCGACTTACCATGGAAAAAGTTATTTTTTCAAAAACGAATGTCAAGCTACTTTTGCATATCTTTCAGAGCAGCTCCTTTGTTTTTTTACACACACTAAGGCAAATACATTAAAAAATAACAGTGTTGAGAATCGTTCAAGCCGTCATTAAAAACATTGGAATGATTACGTGTTTTGGAATACGAATCGTCGTAGTGACAACCTTGAATTCCACGAAAATCATAATCGCCGAAATACGTCATTTTCGAAGTCCTCCAAAAACTGTATCTCCAACTAAAAATCTGAATAATCAATCAATATTGTTAACTTTTATCAAATAATTATTCAACTTTTTTACTGGAAATGGACTTATAAACGATGTACGTGGTCTGTTAAAAAAATAAGGTGAATATTGAAATTTCGAAGGCTGCGTATATTCAATTAGCAATTTTTTATGTTGATAGGCTCGTCAGCATATTCAGTTAGTTATTGAGAGGCATAAAAGTTCAAAGTGTTGGCGAGTTCAGCGATTTTGTGCTATCGAAAAAAATGGATCGAAGAATTTGCATCAAATTTTATGTAAAAAATGGTGCTTAAAAACACTTGAAATGTTGAAAGTGACATACAATGATTGTGTTGGCGAGTTCAGCGATTTTGTGCTATCGAAAAAAATGGATCGAAGAATTTGCATCAAATTTTGTGTAAAAAATGGTGCTTAAAAACACTTGAAATGTTGAAAGTGGCAAACAATGATTGTACTCTGAGTCATAAAAATGTTAACATGTGGCACAAGCTTTTCACAGAAGGTTGTGAAGATGTTGAAAAAGTTAAAAAAATATTATGGAGAATTCTCTAGTCGTCTAGTCACTATTAGAGAAGTTGCTGAGGATGTGGGCCTTTGCTCTGGGAAAATTCCGTAGATGATGAAAGAATTTCCAAAATACAAAAAAACATTGACTATTCTGTATCACAGATTGAACAGAACTCAGTAACTAATAAGTTATCGAAAAGTCTCGGAAAAAATCGATAAGTTCTCATGTGTAGTATAAAAACAAATTGCTTCATATAACTCATGAATTATACCATAACGACAATTGATTTCGAAGAACGTCACTGTAATTTTTTATTATTACACGCTTTATATCAGTTTCACCTGTATGTATGTATGTTTGTAACTCTCAATCTCGGGATCTGTATTTTGATCAACATTATTGCTTGATGTATTCGCAGGCAGATGAGGCTGCGTAAATTCCTTGATATAATTAGAACTCTCTTTACATGTATTTCTTCATTTGAAAAAAGTATTATTTTTTTATTAACACCCGCGCCTGCTGCCTTGGGCTTGGTAGCTGATTTTCAGGCTCCCTTTCCGGAATCAGAAAATATCAACGGTCATTTTTCTAAACAATAAACGACTGATTGAACCCAAAGTTTAGATAAAATAAATAATATAGTTTAAAAAGACTAAAAAACACGCTTTTATAATACTAATAATACTAGTATTTTTCGTTCGTTATTATTTTAAGCTTATTTTAAAAAAAAATAACTTTTTAGTTAGATGTTCTTTAAAAGAGTGTTTTTAGTTTTTTACCCTACATTTATTTTATTTAGTTCTGTCCCCCTACATCTTGGTGTTGGTTGATGTGACACAAATCAAAAGTTTTAAGCCCTGTATATTGAAAAAAGAAGAAGAAGGAAGAAGTTTAAGACATACCTTCGCTGAAGTGTTGAGTTTTTATTATTTAATTTTCACCGTGTGGCAAGAAGTCTCAAAAATTTATTCCGTGACTGCTATAGATGGATACAAATATAATAAATATCGAGGACCCGGACTCAGTGTTCTACGTGGTGTGTAGTTTTTTCCCGGGGAATTCCCTCTGCAACCGGAAATAGAAAGTTTTTTAGTCAGATTTCTTATGCTGTCCTTATCAAGTTTAGAAATTATTTCAACGTTGATTAATATTAGTAGATGAATAATACAAGAGAATTGACATCACAATTTAACTGTAATCAATATGCGACTTTTTTTGATTTTTACGTAATTTAACATCCAGCTCAATCATGATGATGATTGGTGTGAATTGTTGAAATGCGTGGAGAGATCATTATAATTAATGATTTTTTAATTGTCAATAGAGTGGTTTCATGGACAAGTTTGAGAAAATGTATCAAGGCGTCCCTAACGCCAAAAAGGCAGCAGTTTAGAGCATTAAATATGAACAATATAGAGCACGCTTACCAATTCCCAGCTGTGTTTTATTTCACTTCATTAAAAACTTGAATATCATCACACGCGAATATTACTAACTATCCTAAAGTAAGAGAAACCCGTTTTTTAATCACTTCACTTTCATCTCGACTACGTATTACTCTTTGATGTAACTAGACGCATTGTACTTTTTTTCTCGAGATGATACAAGGCGGTTTGCCAACATTATCTGAGTTTTTATCATCGTAGACAAAGCTTGACTGGGTTAACATTTAAAAAGAATTTCTTCACTGTCCTCCGACAGCATAAAAAAGACAGTAGCCAAATTGGTTTCAATTCAACGTCCACCCTAAATTCACAGAAACGGGGTAAATTGAAATGTCGGAAAGTCATCTCAAAAGGTCTTCCTAAGAAATATTTCTTATTAATTGACGGTTTTATTTCATTCTGAAACAATAGAAAAATACAAATACTATTTCTAAATATGTAAAATTTTTGAACGTGCACTGACGGATCCTTGACCCCACTCTCCAAAACGTGAACCATTCATGAACTTTTAATTTATGATTTTTAACGTGTCAGCACCACTTCTTAAGGCTGATTCTCACTACACGTGCCAGGCACGATCCAGTCACGGTCAAGTCACGATCGCAATTTTTATAATGCATTCACACTGTCCGGTCAA
>WOGP01010785.1:0-10187 GCA_015342065.1 Leptinotarsa undecemlineata
GTCAATTTTGACAGGTTAAGGAAATCACGTGACCTATTTTGTAGACGCCATTTGACATCATTTCTTAAGCAAAATCTACTGCCAAAATCAAATTTCATCTAAAACGATAAATAAAAAAGTTTCCCATTTGATGCAGACTAATACCACAGATAATATAAATAACAGAAATGAGGGGTTTCTTTGGTTTTTTATTAATCATATTTCTACTCGGAATGATTTATACTTTTCGAGTTATTCGCGAAAAACTGTATAAAAATATGGATTAATTGGTTGAAACATTTACACTTTCACTCGGGAACAAATCGAATAGTTTTTACTTTCAGAATCAGCTTCATAGAGGAAAGTTGCTCAGGATTAATCCATATATCTAAAATTGGAGCTGTTTGGCAAAACTGTACGGGAAAATGGTCACTGATTGAACTACAATTCGAAAAAAAATCCTAAATCCAAACTGAAGGCACAAAAACTTGCCGCACTAATCTAATGATAAACGAGTTAATTTTTTCAATCAATTAGTATTGCATAAAAGAAAATAACATCAACGGCCAATTCCCAACGCTGGAAAATACAAAGAAATTGGAATGCAGCAAGTGTACGTAGAATGTCTGTACATCAAGTTGACTATGTCAACTATGATTTGAATAATGATTACAACAGCAAAACAGACGAAATACCGTAGCTCAACTTTCGCCGCGTTATCAGATACCGTTATGCCATGAATTTAAACAACATTCATGATAGTACAAGGTGACATTCAAATATTGTGAGAAGGCTTCAGCAAGCAATATTTAAATATGTCTCAAATGAGTTTATGATGACACAATCAACAAACTATTTTTATGAAAATTTGTCAGGACTACCCAAAATTATGAATGCCATAGTTATTAAATCATTAAATGACGTCATACCCCTTGAGTAATGATCCGTTACACTGGTTTCACCTTGATCACTATCATCAGTAATACGAATCTCGAACAGGCAGTATTTTCAAATATTCTTTAAAATTCGAATAACATAAAACTATTATTAATCAAGTGGTTAGCAAGACCCTTACCTCTGCTGAAAGGGGGCTCTCCTCAGAGTTGACAAAGATTTGTGATTTCATTTGATTACAAACAATTTAAATTTATATTCAATGAATTATGAATTGCTTTTTATCGGGGAATCGTGACAATGACAATGGAGAATACTCCTATTAGGAAATAATAGGAATATAAAAATGTATTTTTTCACAGCAGCTTTCCAGCACTGTAATAACCACATGTATACTGACGACACAGATATATAAAACCTTTGAACCCGATAATGTCACGCAAACTAACAGAGAAATAAATATCGACTTTCAATCTTTAAAAGTCATGAGTCATAAACTTCTACTCAAAATAAATCCTCAAAAGTCATGTGCTATTTTGTTCTGTAATGACAATGTCGCTAATGATATATTTCATAATCATAATTCACTGTGGATGGGAAATGACACAATACCTATTAGTGAAAGTGCAAAGAATGTAGGTTTGATACTAGATCAAAAATTGAGATTCAAAGAACAGATTAATATCAAGTTCAAAAGAAGTTACACTAGCTTGAAGATGATTCACACCTACATAGACAATATTCGGGCCAAGATTTAAAAGAAATTCAACTATTTTGATATTGTATATGGGCCATGTTTAGATGGCGTGGATAGTCAGCGTATTCAGAAAATTTAGAACTGTTGTTTGAGACTTATTTTTGGCATAAAAAGCAGATAGATTATTTCCCATAAAATTAAAAAAATTGGATGGCTCAATATGTCCAACAGGCGTAAACTACATATCCTTTGCTTCTGGAACAAACTTTTGAAATACAAGCCACTCAACTATCTCCATGATACAGTCATATATAGAAAAAACATACATGATAGAAATACTCGACAAACTTTTTTTATCACCATTTCTCGACATATAAAGGAAATTTTCAAACGTAGTATATAATATTGCTAGTTACATGAATCCGTACAAGATAACTGACTAGATACAGTAGATTGTGTTTCTCTTTGAAAAAATCCATGACTGTGTTTGCGTGAACTACAAAAATGAAAAATAATTGAAAATATCTCCCAACTCAGAGCAAAACACAGAATTCTCACAGCGTCGTCATGCAACCTAGCGGTTTCACTACCCTCACAAGTTAATCTTTTTCTCTTGCTTTTCTCTCGTCTTCTCGTTCACTGATACTAGTCAATAAGTATATTTTAGTTTTAAGTTTAGTTTATAGTAAGGGTTTGAGTGGAAGACCAGTTTAACTCTTCCTGATGTTGAAAGAAAACTGAACTGTCACCTTTTATTTACCTAGCTCTTTTTTAAATTGAAACTTAATTTTGTTTGTGGATTTGTGGTAAATAATAAACGTATTATTATTAGATAGTCAGTGGGCATACTTGAAGACTGGCTATAAATCAAATAATCTAAAGGAACAATCCGTTTAGGCCAGTCTCGGATATAATCCAACGCCTTTCGTGGTATTAGCCAGGGGAGTACTTATTTTCTGATAGGTGTCAGTCAATTAACATACGAATTAACATACGAATTGTTCCTTTAGATGATTTAATTTATGGTGAGTCTTCAAGTATCCCCACTGACTATATGTGAAAAGTTTTCTTTCCTTATAAGAGGAATTGGGTAAATTTCACACATGAGGTTGGTTACCTCGTTCACAGCCAGATGGAGCGATGTCAAACCTGTTGTTTGTTGTCCGCTTCAGCCTAGTTCGAGGAATTATACTCTGAAAGAATTCGATTTTCAATTATCGGAAGTCATCGACTTTATGTTGATGATGGACACTACCTTGCACTGACGAGTGACCAAACAGCCCGAAATCGGTCTGCAAGTGTGTTCCAATAATTGAAAAATCTATTGCGGCAGTTGTATCGCCAACAGCATACGGAGGAATAACTTCAGTGAAGAATGCTGCATTGGAACTTGACAGTTATAATCCAACGTCATTCGTGGTATTAGCCAGGGGAGCAGTTGTTTTCTGATAGGTGTCATTCCATTAACCTACAGTGTAGGAAGTTGAGACTGGCCTGATGATTTTATACAATTATATATTTCAACTGTATTGAAAGCCGTAGTCATTTTGACTGCCACTATAGGTTTATATTTCATTATTTTTGAATAAATGTTATATTGTATGTGCATATTATGTTATGTTTCAGGTTTAGGAGAAAAACACCTTACTCCTTGCCTACCTACGACTTTGTAGCTACGTGTGGCAGATACCCGACGAAAAAACAATAGATAGATAGATTTGATCATGTTATATGCAAATTACATTGATGACAAGTCAGGAAACAATGGTACAATGTACAAAGTACAAAGTTGTGTATAAATAAAAAAGACAGTAAACTTTGTGGTAGTTCAGCGCAACATCTAAAACATGAAAATATTAAAATCATTTCGTATATGTACAGTTTTCATATAATCTTTCAAATTATAAAAACAGTTTTTTATAAGATATTTTTTCACCCTCCTCTTGAATACATTTATGCACAACAATACTAGATCAGAATGCAATACATTGTAGAGTTTGATATCCAGCGAATTACGCACTGACATTTCTAGCTTGACCCGGGGTTGTATCAGATTTTGTGCATTTCTAATAGTGTAATTGTGGTAGTCTGAATGAGAAAAATATTTATTTTTATTCTTGTGAATCTGAAGTAGTGTGTGGTAGATGAAAATACAAGGCAATGGCATGATTTTGAATTTTACAAAAAGTAGTTGGCAATGTTCATTAAGTGGGACACCTGCTATAATCCGGATAGCTTTTTTTACATACGGAATGCTCTGAAAGCATAGGAAGACCCACCCCATCGGAGTACACCATACGTTAGTTGAGTGTGGAATAGTAAATGATAGGAGGTTATTAGTGTTTGGGTGCTCAGAACTTTCTTTAGCCTACGAAGTAGATAAAGTTGGCTGGATAGTTTTTTACACAACATTTCGAAGTGATTTTCCCATTTTGAGTGAATCATCGACAGTTATGCCAAGAAGTTTAACATGATTGTTATTTGTTAAGCGATTATTTGATGATGTAGTTATGGTTTTTATTCCTATTTAGAAACCCTTTCTTCCAGTTTAAAATCTGTTCTGTTTAAAATCTGTTTTTCCGTTAATCAGTTTCTTGGTTTACTTTTGATATAACGTTAATATTGGAACTTTCATTTAGCATTGTCGTATCGTCTGCAAAGCAAATTATTGTTTTGGGAAGCATATAGTCGAAAATGTCATTTATGTAAAAAACAAATACTGTAGGTCCCAGAACAGGCCCCTGAGGGATGCCATGAGACATAATTTTTGTATTGTATTTTTTTATATCCAAACAAACTGCTTGTTTCCTTGAAGAGAGATAGGATATGAAGAAATTTAAAGATGTTCCTCGGATTCCATAGTACTCAAGTTTTTTGATAAGGAGATTGTGATTAACACAATCAAATGTTTTGGTCAGATCCCACAACGTTAAAGAGGTGTGTTCGCCACGTTCCACATTGTTTATTGCATTTTGTATTATTTCCATAACTGCATCAGTTGTGGATCTGTTTTCCATGAAGCCATATTGATGTTTATGGAGAATACTATATTTATTTATAAAGCTCATTAGACGTTCTTTGACTATGATCTCTATTATTTTTCCCAAGATGGGTATAACAGATACAATAACTAACCCAGCTGATGCCGTTCTGAAGAGACCATGCCGGTACTGATGATGGGGTACCTTAAAAAACCGTTCTATCGGTTGGTCGTATCGACCGAATGAGATAAATTTCTGATTTTCTTAATGGGAAATAACTTACGAGGAATCTTCCAAATCGAAGACGTTGCACAGGTGCCTGATGGTTTTACTCCATCTTTCTGCGCGGCATTAGCTGGGTTAGTTGTTGTTTTTTCCAGGGGTATCTGCCATACGTACCTACATAGTCGTAGGTCTGTCTACACGAGAGGCAAGGGGTAAGGTATTTTTCACCTGAACCTGAAGTATGTCATAATGCACCTCTCCGGAATATTGATCATTATATTATGTTACTGATAGAATGTATTCCAAAGTTGAAGCACAATAAAAAAAAAGGGTGGTGCACCATCTTTTGTAACAGTGAAACCACTGGTTTCTTATGTAACGATGATAAATTTTTCTCCAAAAATAATATGCTTCATATTTGAAATGTCAATGATATTAAAATCAGACATCAGACTACGTTGAGTGCTATCAAATTCATTCAAAAGTTGTTTTTATAACTTGTTTGTTTTCTCAAATTTCATGTGTTACTTTTTTGTTGTGTGGAGAAAATGTGTTTTTGGAAACATTTCAAAAAATACAATTCTTTCAGACGTCCATTTGCTTGAAAGCAGAAAGAAGAAAGAAAACGAATCGATACATTTTATTTTGTGTTCTATAGGCAGATTGATACATCTGTCCCTATACGTAACTGCAAAATCGAACAACTGCAACATTGAAGAATGGCAAAATTGACTATTTCGAAAATAAATTCAATTTCAATCTCAAGAAAAATGGTACGAAACTAACAAGAAAGTGAATTTTCACTCTGACCTTCAGAAGAGTGCTATTTTTGACAGTTTATCAGCAATGAATATCACTAGAATCTTCATCGATGCTAACTTATTATTAAGTGATAAGGTGACAGTTTCAGAATAAAATAAATCAACTAGTTAAAACTCAAATTAAAAATGTTATATTTGATTATTATTTTATCTTTTAAGAAAAAAGTGAACTTACTGATAAGTACATTTTCATATTTTATAACAGGCGATTGAATATTACAAAAAGATTTCACTAATGAAATAATTTTCTTCTACCAAATATTTAATTGAAGCCTTAAAGTTCATCATTCTGGCAGGTATCCGATTAACATTGACATGAATTGACAAAAGCGACAATTCACAAGGTAGCTTGTGACTTCAATATTTCGTTTCAAAACTCAAGTGAACGATTTCTTATTTAAAAAATATTCATAAAAACTCAAAGGTGCTGTAATTCTAAATAGCGATAGATGGCGTAATTGTCTAGGAGCATATGTCAACCAGTAACCGAATTTAACGTTTATTTGGCTAAAAAATCGAAACGTTTATATGCTTTTCCAAAAAGTTTCCCAGTCTTAGACTTCGGCAAGAGTATAATCATCAAGTTAATAAAAAGTAACCAGAAAAACCGTAGCTTCGTCATCATAGTGAACGATCTCTATTACATCATTCAATTTATTTCAAGACGAACGGCAGATTCAATAGCCCATAAACTTGATAATAGTACAACCATAAAGCAACACACGAAACAATGAATGACTCATACGAAAGAACACATTACGATGCGAATTCATTAAAAATTCATTTTGTTTCATTAAAGAAACAATATTTATTGAGTGGAAAATTCTGAATTAGATGAGTCTGAAACAATAGCAGATGCCAGCATTTACAAAATCAAATATTTATTGCTGGATTTAAAAAAGATAACGCACAGAAAAACCTTTTGTAAAAACAAAGTTAAGAACATTATAATCATCTCAACATGCGCACCGAAAGCAGAATGTCATAAGTATTTTTATTAATTTTTAGGCGAACATTTTACCTGGAATGAAAAAAAATTCTAGGTCTCTTCCCATACCACTCTGCCCACAGGACAAAAAAAAAGGAAAAATATGATAGTTGTACTTCAATTTTATCTCATCGTATTATTTATAATGTACAAAAAGATACTAAAATGAAATTGTTGTGCCCCTTTGGACATAAGTATATATTACATATTTTCTTTCCCAATTTTTTGGAAGAGGTCATGTGACCATACCGATGAGACTAAATTAGGGCACCGGTCGGTCCATACGAGACAAAAAAGAATGAAGGGGGATTTTTCAGTCAATTCTCAGGGGGCAGTGATGGAGAAAACGGGCTAATTTTTTACTTTTCCGAAATAACATTTAGCATTTCATCATATGAAACCTAGAATAGCATTTCTTGTGAAGTGATATTGATGACTTCATTTACAATTTATTTTTATTGATAGAATCATTGTTTGAGGCATAATTACATACATTCTACAACTGGAAGTAAAAGTAACATGCAAGTAAGTGTAAGTGAAATTCGTGCCGTACAAGTGAATAATAAAGATACAGAATTGAACTTCGGTGAGCCGCTTTTTCATATACTGTGACTGCGTGAATATCAATGTTTCAAATTATCCGAAACAACGAAAAAGTAAATTCATCAAATGTCAAATATTGAATCAAATTATTTTATAATCCCTAAAAATCATACTAATTTTTCAATATGGAATGTAATATTTAACAGAACAGGTTTTTGAAATTTCCCTTTATCCACAGAACTACAGTATAAAAAAAAATCATTATAGTAGTGAGAACAAACACAATACGAGGTATATTCAAAACATTATTGTGTTTATCGTTCTTTGCAAAAAAAAATTATTTAATAGTTATTGCCCGCAACTTCCCTTGCGTGGAATTTGGTTTATCACATTAAGTTTCGTGACAGACTATTTTGAACAAATAGTTACAATATTTTTCTGTTAACTCAAAACTCAGGTTTTCAACTTCAAAACTGATGACATTCAAAAAAGTTGGGTCTTTTTTTACGCAAATTTAGTGATCTTTTCAGATCTTTTTTCAATTTTCCAAAATTTTGAAAATTTTTCGAGATATTAAAATAAAACTAAAGCCCTATTATTTTTCACTTAATTGTTTATAACTTTTGTAATTTTTTTCAGCGCCTTTTCGGACTTTTCCTTAAACTTTCTAGGTGAAAATACGAATCCAATGACACCATGGTCGTAATTTTTAGACCCGTCTGTATAATTTCACAAAAAAAAGTACATGTGAACCAGACTATAAGGGTGTCAGTCAACCAATAGATACCCACTTATACATTATTGAATATCATCAGAAAAAAAACTGAAAGGATTAGAATGAAATACATTGGTAATACCACTAATATTATACGCCTAAACAGCTCAACGGATTCAAATATAAGTTGGTATATAGATGGATCATGACCTGGAATAACACATAGGGTAGGTTTCCACGGTAGGGCGGGTAAAACAACGGAGAACAGCTAGTATTATATATAAAGGTACCTGTTGATTGAACTGACACCCTTATATTACCGTATATCCGAAGCTATTTAACTAAGAATCTTGAAATATGCAGGTAGGTTCTTTGTATAGCGAAAATATGCATCAAGAAAGGGAATATAGAATAGGTGTTCAAATATTGTATTGAATTTCGTCAGTTTTAGAGTTGGAAACGTGAAGTTTTGAGTTATTAAAAAATATTTCAACTATTTGTTTAAAATGGTCTATCACGAAACTTAATATGACAAACCAAATTTTGCGCGGGCGACGCCGCGGGCAACAACTAGTAATTCAAATTTCCACTTAAACAGTAACTGAAAAAATATGCCAACTGCCTTCACGCGTCTGCCCACGTTCGGATCCTGTTCTGGGCGATGGCGCTGCATTGCTTAGACCGCCTCTCTATTTCCGCGCATAGTCCCTCGTCATCTTACAGTAGACGCGACGCGTAATGGCTTAATGCGTTGTGTCAAGTTAATCTTATCGTGATAACTTTTGAACGATTCTAAATTGACAGATATTCTAAAATGTGCATTGTAAAAAAATATCCAATTCAATTGTATTTATGGCTCAGTATTTTGCATAAAGTGGCTAACACATAAGAGGTAGATATATGCGATCGCGGATTTTCAATTAGAACTATATGAGATAAACAATCTCAATGTACATTATCTTCATGTAACTCTAACAGTATAGGCTGCGCACGCCAAGATAGCTCTCAAGGAGCAAGAATTTTTGCGACCCACTTAATACTTCATTATGACCAAAATTACACAAAACCCTTGTAAATTGTAACCTATATGTTGTTCTGATGTATAAGCTATACTTATGTAAAGTTTCATTCAAATCCGTTCAGTCGTGGAAGAGACACATACATACATTTATCCATCCTCACAAACTTTCACATTTATAATATTAGTGTAAATTCGTCTACATCACTGTTACCGCCTTCAAAACAATCCCCGATAGATATTATGCACTCATGCCAGCGATTCTACAAAAACTTTTCAAACTCGATATATGGGGTAGGTACTCTTCTTTCAGCGATGCGCTTTCAATGTCATCATTGCTTGTAAAGCTATCTTATTTTTGTAAATATAAAAAAGTCACACGGACCCATGTCTGGCAAATATGGAGGCTGTGGCATCATTACACCTATTGTTTTCGTACAAATATTCATGAATGAGCAATGAAGTGTGAGCAGGTGCAATATCGTGAAGTAAAAGTCAAATTTTTCCCACAAATCCGGGCGTTGTTTTCAGATTGCTTAACACAAATCGTAAACTATTGTTTTACTCATAGCAGACTCACCACAGGCCTTTGATAATTCACACACTTGGTTAAACTTCATTTCATGTTTTACGCAAAATCTGACACAATTGTTTGAACAAAAGAAACTCGCTGAGATTTTAACATCATATATAACCTTAGCGGTTGCCTTAGACAAAGTAATAAAGACAGCTGACAATTTTATTATACTTCAGGTGCATGTATGTTATATTTGGGTCATATAGCATGTATAACAACATAAAAACAATTGAGAATCAGACTCTCCAAGCCCATGATATTCCCCTTGAGGAATTGAAGAAATTGGGTACTCAGTGCCAACAACGATACATACAAAAATGCTAGGATCAATGTAAACTTTTTTCTTTTTCTTTTACTTTCACCTTAACTTCGATCACGAGTCTACGAGACTTTAATTTTTTATCACGTTCTTTGTTTTTAACTATTATTTTAATAGAAGCTTGGCTTGAATTGTATTTTTCAATATTCCAAAATATGCATCATTATAAAATCAACAAAATTAGATTGTGATCAGGATCAAAACACTTGTAAATGATTATCAGTATTAACAGATTTGTATTGACACCTTTAGGCGTCGTTCACACTGAAGCGATATGACATAAGCGATATATCGTAAACGATAAGTACAGACAGAATACTTGAAGTTTAAAGGAAGGCGATCAAAAACGTCCACAGTCTCGCATATCACATGTGATAAATTTCCGAAGTAGCCACTTGCTGGCAGGTTCGTAATTGGTTCGTCGAGATAT
>WOGP01010786.1:0-10187 GCA_015342065.1 Leptinotarsa undecemlineata
GGTCAGGCGCTTTGATAAGCCAAGGTCTTCAATGTTATTGAAGAAGACCCCATGCATTGGCTTATCCTTGTGTTTCCGCAGAAGTAAGGTGATCTCTCCGGCTTTTATCTGAGCTTTTTGCTGAACAGGTTCCAACTCGGTGACAGAGTTGTGGTCACCTCGTTCAATGTCGAAAACTTTACCGCGTTCATCAGCTGCTCGGGCAGCTGCCCTGAAGAGAAATGCTCCAATTCCTGCTCTCTCATGGTTACGGACCATGCAGAGAAGGTGATCCGAACTCCTGACGACTTTACAGGCTGTATTATTATGTATTGGAAAAGGTGTATCATAATTATTAATTTTTAATTCTCTTCGATTGTCCAGACTGCGAGTCAAGATCTGAATCAGTAGCCGAGGAGCATTTTTGTGGTATAATGGGAGTTAGCGTTGACGTCATTGTCGATAATTCATCTTCCAATTCATTTTCTTCAATTAATGTTGATATGTTACTTAACTGCACATGGTGAAATATGCAGCATAACTGTAAGAATAAGTAGAGGTTAACCGACAGCTGTGCCATCTAGGATACATTATAATAATAATAGTTATGACAGGCAGATGTTCATTTGTCCTCAAACAACTACTTGTGCCTTTTTTTTTACCTGATTATGGTTCTAAGTTTCGTAGTGGAGAGAAGGGTCAAAAATAGTTTAATAATAGCATAGGAATTTTAAGACCATAACAATATGTATGAATAAAAAAAATTAGTAGAAAAGTAAACCTAATGTTTTGTTTGTTTTTTGTAACTCTATGAGCATTCGAGAATCTGGTCAAGTTTGGAGCGCTGTAGAACCTAGATGAGTAAATCAAATCAAACAACTTCATAGTGGAAATTGTTCGTTGAAAAACCCTCTACAGAATTATTGTGATGTAATTTTATTTTAAAATGAACTGAAAAATAGTTGTAACCTCCAAAAGGAAACTTGTTACATTATTTTCACGTATTTTTGTTTACGACTATTTTGTTGGTCACTTGACGACAAAAAGTAGTGAAAATAAAATTGTAGAAAATTTAATTTGCTACATCTTTCTCCAAGATGGCGGCCGGGGAACAAGTGTGGCGACCCCACAAACTTGAACTTGCGCTTCTACTGACTCCCCCTACACACCAAAAAAAGAAAAGTGCATCCTTTGAAAAACGCAAGGTGAGGCCTAAAAAATGAAACATTTTAATGAACTATATGGATCGACAATTTTTATGGTGTCCTATTATTTTGCGGGCATGTTTATGTGTTTACATGCAATGAGCATTCAATCTTTTCGAGTTTATCGATAGAAAATATATTTCAATAAACAATCTGAGATGATTTTCATTCTATTCAATATATAAGCATTTTGCTATGATGCTCACTGATTAGGCTTTGCGTTATGCTTTTGATAAAAAGGCATTCAATAACCGAATGGTGATGTCTGGACTTTGGACTTGGACACTAGACTTCACCAAAAGATGGAAAACGGGTGCCAAAACGTCGTAAAAATGATCCTTGTGAGGATAAAAAACACTGAACACGAAATGAAACCCGGAAGAACATCTCATCGTTCTCTGTCCATGAGAATCTTCGATTTATAATACAGAGCATTTCTTTAATGTTCCTCCCTTTTTTTAACGGGTCAACTCAAAAAATTAAAAGCTGTGATAGTGAAATTAATGCATGAATACTTTATTTTGAAGTGAAATTGACAGACGAAACTTTCCAGATGGCGACTGGACGCCATCTAGGAAAAAATTAAATAGCAAGGGTGATCTTGTGACACATCATTTTGAAGCTCCTGACGAATACTTCACAACCCTAGAATATGAAGTCAATATCTTCACTAACTACAAAATGGCTGAAGATTTATTAATTTCCTGAAGACAAATATCAGTACGACAATGAACATCATTGTTCAGTTAGAATATTCTCATTTAGTTTTCGGTTTTACTAGTAGTTTTAGTAGTAGTAGTACAAAAATCTCTAAAATGGTCAATTCTCGTCCCTTGGAAAAAAAATTTAAGTGATTTTTTTTACGGTTCAATAAACGTTTTTCGAATCGTCCTATCTATAGAAAATATTTGAGGGAACTTGTATCCAAATTCACAACTATCGGTAGTGTAGACAGATTTTTAAACAGATAACAAAAAGCCCCCAGGTCATCCGTCTATTCCGGAAGTGCAAATAATTAGTGAGACGGTAGTAAAACCTGAATGGTCTACTTATTCCGTCGCGAATGTTTGTGAGGTGTCTTCTTCTACTGTATGGAGACTTTTGAAGAGGTCTAGATATCATCCATACAAAATTAAAATGGTACAGAACAGAGTTCTGCGAAATCATGACGAAAACCATTGCAAGGCATCCTACTCATCTCCACAATATTTGTTTCGGTGTTGAATGTATATTTTTTTAAACGGCAATGTTCACAGACAAAATTGCCGTTATTGGAGTGAGACCAACCCTCACATTTTCCAGGAAACACATACCCCATATCCAGAAAAAATCAACGTTTGGGCAGAATTATTGGGAAACTATATTCTAGGACCTCTATTCATTGATTAAAATTTACCAGGGGATCTGTATTTGAATATGCTGGAAACTACTGTTGACTCTCTCATCACTGAAATCGTCGAAGCGAATCCTAATGAATTTGATATGAATATTGTATTCCAACAAGATGCATCGCTACCACATTACTCCAGACAAGTGAGAAACTATTTGGAAGCTACTTTTCCAGGTCGTTAGATTGGCCGTCGAGGTCCTACAGAATGGCTAGCCCGCTCGCCAAATTTGACAGCTCTGGACTTTTTTTATGGGACTATTTGAAGCAAATAGTGTACGAAACTGACTCTGCTTCAATATTGGGTATACGGTAGAGAATAATAAATATTTGTAGAGGTGTTGAAGTTACTGTGTTTGAAAATGTTCGGCGTGAAATATCGGATAGGCAGTTCATATGTCGAGAAGTTCAAAGCAACCATGTCTAGCATCTCCTGAACTGATCTCAAACTCATTACCTCATATTATGTAGTTAAATGTCAATATATTCAGGCAATTATCAAAAAGTTCCGCAATTTCGTACTAGTAGAAGATATTGACATTATATTCTAGTGTTATGAAGCATTTGTCAGGAGCGTCAACAAGATGTGTCACAAGACCCCCCTTTCCATTTACTTGTTTCCCCACATGGTGTCCAGTCACCATCTTGAAAGTTTCATTTCTCAATTCCACTTCAAAATAAAGAATTCATGCAATAATTTCATTACCCCAAATTTCGTTTTTTAAGTTGGCCCGTTCAAAAAATAAAAAGGAGGAACATTAAAGAAATGCACTGTTTATAAGTGATTATATAGCAGAATAATTAGTGACTGGATTAACTATATATCGTTTAATTTGTGAGGTTGCAGTCAATAATCAGGCTATTACAAAAAAAACTCTGTTATATGTCAAGCTTTCAGTATATTTTAACACCTTCGTTAGGAAAACTACAATAGCGAGATTATGTATCTTGTATAAAATATATAAATATGAAGAACTTATTAACGTGAGAATAGAAATTGCTTGAAAACGGATGGAAAAAACACGAAATTATGAAAGGTAATCAAAATTTGATTGACAATGTCAAGTGTCAAATTTCTGAATAATACTAGATCTTTCATCCTCTTTGTCATAGTTTAGGTATGTGTAAATTTTGATTTACAATATCAGTTCTCGATATCAATATCAGTTTTCAATATCAGTTCTTTCATTCATTGAGTGTCTTCGTGATTTATGTGTATCATTTCTGAAAATTTTTTTTTGTTGCATTGATTTCTCTATCTGAATATGTTGGTTTTCGAAATTCATTCTATGATCCTCCGAATCAACATATTCTGTTTACGCACATGAATTAACATTTCGTCTGTAAAGCCGCTCTTATGTGAATTAATGCGACAACTCACAGGTCTAGATGTTTGTCCTATATATGTTTAAGAACAATCCATACAAAAAATTTTGCATACTAAATTAGATTTTTGTTTATTTGAAATGGAAACTTCAAGTTTACTGTATAATTTAATATGGTAGTGATATTCTTTTTGTAGATTTTAAGGTCATTATTTCTGAACAAATTGAATAAGTTTAGTGTTAACTCGTGAATATATGGAAGCGATTTATATAGGAATGAAGGTATAACGTTGTCATGTTCCATTTCTTCATTATTTTGAAAGTTTTTTCTTTCACAAAATAAAATTTTGTTTAATAAAGATTTGGGATAAGAATTTTGGAAGAATTTTACTGAAATTAGATAAACTTTTGTTTCGTAAATCAGGATGGGTAATTTTAACGATTCTCTTTTTTAATGTATTCATTATATTAATTTTCATGTTATTTGGATGATAGGAATGGTAATTGATGAATCTCTTACAAGGTGTTGGTTTTCTGTACCATTCAGTTCTGACCTTGATCATTTCATATCTAGAAAGTGAATAGAGTAATTTGTTTCTTCTTCAATGGTGAACTGAAAGTTGAGATCAAATGAATTGAATACGTTTAAAATTTCTTCTTTTTCGCCTGCATGTATGGTCAGAATCAAATCATCTACAAAACGTTTGATAAACGGAATACGGAAAGATAATTTTTAAATACATTCATCAATATTTTCATCTGAAACATAACTTGATAATATTGGTGATATGGTTGGACCTATAGGTGTGCCAAATATTTGTTTGTAAAATTTGTTTTCATCTATAAACAATTTTGAATCGAAAATCTAAAATTTTCATGAATATACACATATGCATGAATAGTTACAATGTTCTTCAATGATAGACCAATTTTTGTTTCAACATTGTCTCACTATTTGGTTTCACCTCACCGTGTTGGGAATCACACGTTAAAAGGTAAGACCTTGTTAGTCCTTAGCTCGCACAAGTTACTCAACTTCTGAGTGTTGTCGTTCGTATAGGGGCGACAGCTGATTAACGGAAAAACAGAACTGAACTATTTTAACGGTAGGTTTGTGAGAAGTGAAACAACGTCTAGACACAGTAGGCTCTCTTACCACGTGATCCGCGCGAATTGCCGTGGACCTTCAACCGCTTTCAGGATGAGATTCTCATCCAACGCGTTCAGCGCTGTAGTATCGAAGGATTCGACGGTACTACGGGCATCGTATTAGTTATAATAAACGGCCAGAAATAAATATTGTATTTAGTTTATTCGCTGTTATTATTATTGTTTATGGTTTTTGTAGTTGTAGTTGTATTGGACATTATTAAAGAAGTCAGGTTCAGCCGCTTTAATGATTGCAAAAACAAGGCCTACGATTATAGTGAGAACTTTTATAGATTCCCGAAATATCCCAATATATTTTACAGTTACTCCGATTATATCATTGGCTTCGATGATACTGGTAACACAAAAAAATGAAGCCGGCAAAAGTATCAACCACTTTAATGGTAAGAGGTATATTTTCAAAATGGAAACAACCGTTAGCTTACTATTTTCATAATACATAATATACATAATATCTGTCCTGGTAAAAATTTAAAGAAAGTAATGTTTGAGGTAATATCAAAATCAAAAGAGATTGGTCTCAATGTTATTGTTCTTATCTCAAATATGGGATCTAATAACATCCAATAAATACCTCATCTTATAAAAGCTTTGAGAAATATGCTAATGAAATATAATTCATACAAACCAGGAGGATTCTGGATTTTTGCAAAAAAAAACTCTGTTTAAAATCTGTTTCTTCGTTGATCAGCTGTCGCCCCCATACGAACGACAACTCTCAGAAGATGAGAAACTTGTGCGAGCTAAAAACTAACGAGGTCTCACCTTTTAACGTGTGATTCCTAACACGGTTTAATGTATAAAGTCTAATATATAAGATCTAATATATAAAATATTATGAGTCTCATCAATATTTGGTATCGTGTTGAAGGTTACAAAGTCAATTAATCCTGAAACGTATCATTTAGTATGATAGGCAAATTGTTTTTCGTTGAAAGAATCGAATCTTGGCCTGATAAGGTTATCGTATATGAACACATGTTAAAGGTTATCAATAGAATGAATATGAAACACTGATATAATTCATGTTTATTGAGAGATATTCTAAATATAATTTACACAATTAACAGAATTGAATGAATGATTTACAATATGATTATGACAAAGTCCATCGGAATTGAAGTACACTTTCAGAGGTGGTCTAAGATTACCATAACTATCGAATTAAATCAAATGGTAATAATTTTTTTTCGGTAGGCAAGTCCAATGAGTTCCAGGTCCGAATTTTTTTATTGAGATTTATTATTCATATTTCTATTTGTTTTGCTTTTTAGGTGAATTCTCTCATGTAGACATACCTCAGTAACGAAATTTCAAGATTCTATGCATACTTCATCATGTCAATATTGGATAATGGACGATTATGAGGAATTTTCTTCATGTTAGCTAGTGCGAAAGCAGGTTGGAGTCGCATTCTGTTGCAGCACCGAGTGCACTCAACCCCGCAAAAATTGGAATCGAGGAAGTATTCCATTCAAGACAGTCTTCAATATTCTTTGTTACTTCCGTCAATCGCATACTCATTCCACTCAGTCACAGTTTTGAGGTTTTTGTATACTCCCTAGTAAATTATTAATAGCACTATTTACTAATCCATCGCCACTATGACAACGCTGCATATAAGATCTTTTCACGTTCAAAAGTTGCATTTTATGTGTATATGTAAGGCAAAGTAAAGTAAAATAAATTTTATTCAGGAAAGTATAATCTACAATATTCATTCATTCAGCGAGTGAGTTGTAAATGATAAATAAAAGCGTTTTATTATTCTGATTTGACATAATTTATAAATTAACTTATTGAGCCTCTTATCTGTGTTGTCAATGTGTTCTTCCCATCGCAGTTTTTGGTCCATATATACACTCAAATACTTCATGTTATCAACTTTCTTAATTATTAGACTAGGAACACTTCGTTGGGGTTCGGCAGAGATACTTACGAACAGTGAGAATGTTATTCAAGGGTTGGTCTTTTTTTGTTGTGGTGAATGCAATAAACTTAGTTTTAACCACAATTAGACACAGGTAGCTCACATTCAACCAAGAGAGTATATATTTGAGCCCTGTTTAGGCTTTCTTATAGAATTCATCCCAGGAATCGCTTTGAAATGAAATTGCTGTATCGTCTGCGAAATATATTATTCTGTCATTGATATTATGAAGTTTAGAGAAATTGTTAATTTAGGTCACAAATAAAATAGGCCCCAGCACTGTCCCCTGGAGCACGCCCATGTTATTTCAATCTTTTGATTTCTATTAGATATATAGTTTTTGAATAAGTTTAAAGTTATACCTCTAACTCCTACAGTTTCTAAACGGTCCAGAAGAATTTGATGGTTGACAGTATCAAAGACTTTAGCTATATCCAGAAATACTGCCAAACTCTCTTTTTTGCCATTGAAATTTTATGTTCTCTAAAACCAAATAAAATATAATTTTGTTCTAAAAATCAAGTAGTCGATTTTTCAAGCACTTTTCGAAAATCTTGGCAAAATTATTGATAATGGTTATTGGTCTGTAATTTGTTGCAAGTTTTCTGTCACCTATTTTGAAAACTGGGGTTGTTATCGATTTCTTTCATGAAGCATAAATTATGATATGACAGAGAGGACTCAACAGAAGTAAACTATGTCTTTTTATAAACTGTACCGTTATGAAGAGCTGTTGTTTTTCAATCTAGATGTTATCTTAATGACTTAATTTCTTGGCACTGGGTTCAGAAAAAGGGATTTAGCGAAATTGGATTCAATATTCGGTATAATGTCATGATCATCGATTGTATTTGACATTTTATTTATCTTTCTGTTTCGTACCTTTGTTCATCATTTCGTTTGAATTTTGCCAGATTTTTCGATAATTCTGTTGGGCGTCGTGAATCTTATTCATATAGTGATTATTTATATGCAATTTTATCAAACTGTTGAGATAGTTTCTATAATTTTCATATTCTACATGTAGTTCTTCGGTATATCATTCATTAAATATTTTTTTCAGGCTGTCCCTATATCTAATTGATGTTAACAGACCCGAGGTATAAGAGTTATTCCATCTCGCTCTACCAATTGAAAATAATATATTTGGAACAGAGTGAACTTTCAAAGACATGGTATTCTATTTCCAAAAAAAAACAAATTTAATGGAGAATAAATTAGAGAATGAAAATGGTTTGAAATTTGAAAATATATACATGTACTCTAACTCACTAAATCCACTTGAATGAAGGTATTTGTGACATTTGCTGAAATCAATAAAATAGGATATTACTCGTTCAGTGCCAGTGAGAATATAACTTTGGCTGGAAATAATATTATAATTTTTAAACAAAATATTAATATGTTAAACCCAAAGGGGTATTTATTGTAATTTTCATGTTCACGTCTACTGAGAGTAATGTTGTACTGAGGTTTTGTACTTTGATTCTACAGTATCTTCTTGTATTGTATATACTTGATAAGTAATTCAAAAAAGAATTTAAAGTTCAACTTCAAACAAATTTCACTTACTTGCTGGTATCGCACTGATGATGGCGTATAATCCGAAAGCGCTTTGCAATTCACAAATAAATCATTTACACGAAATACGACTCTAATCCTGATTCATCAGTCACCTGTATGGAGCTTTGAAATATCTCACCAAAATATAATGCATCTGAAGCTAACCCCAATTCGAGTTTTATTTTTGATGATGTCGCTGTGACTATCAAGAAGTTACAAGATAATACTCTAGTACTCTAGTATGTCAAGACACGCTTCTGACCCATTTTATTTGAGTCTGAGTTATGCAAAAATACCCAAACACTTGGTTAGAAACAATGCTGCTTCCATACAGGATGATTTGAACTTAAACACATCTATACCGATCATGTAGGAACTAATATGACCATTGATACTTTCAAGGTGATTTGCTCTTTATGTTGGAGAGAACCTTATGGATTCATTACTATTTCTAATGATTGTTGCATCAAAGGAGGTCGTTATTGCAAAAGACTGGATCACTTCATACACATTCAAGAATGAAAATGGATTCAAACCACCTCATCAGATCAATACTTATTCAGAGCTGTTCTTGAACTGTTCAAACCTGATTGAAACCTGATCAAGACTTGTTCAAACCTGATCGAGACCTGATAGAAGCTGATTGAATATCTGTTTCGTAACAATGAAAAGACATATACCAGAAGAAAAGACTCATTAATAAAGGAAAAATAGTTGAAAATGAATCAGAATACTTGAAACATGGTGAATTGATATATGAAAGCATGTTCAATCCAATTACAAAACACATGAAAAATATAGAATAGAGAATAAGTTATAAGATAAACTTTCTCAACCAGGTGAACAACAAAAAACCTTATCCGAACCATATAAAACGTCTCCAACAAAACAATAAGTATTGCAGACTCCAACAAATGAATAATTTTTCCCAAAATTCCACGTCGATTAACAGTTCTGTATCTGTAGATTAGGGAGGGTGAGTGAAGGCCCACAGCACTTAGGTCACATGTGACCCATTGAACATCCTCCCAAGGATTTGTCCTCCTAGGTCATCGTCCATCCTGTCCTTTCCAAGAAGGTGAACATGTCTCTGTGAGACATCTCCTTTATATCGGCAGGTGTAGGCCAAGACTCACCGAAAACACACTCTCTTATTGACAATAACTCCGGGCACTCACATATGACATCCCTGAAAGTCTCATCTTCCTGTTCACACATCCTGCACAGAGGTGTGTCCACTAGCTTCATATTGTGGAGGTGTTTTCTCAGTTGACAGTGGCCAGTCAGAAATCCTACTGTTAAGCAAAGATTTTTCCGGGTCATCGCCAGATATTTCTTCTACTCAGGGTCGCCCAAGGTGATCCCAGCAAGATTGCATCCTTTCATTTCATCCCATCTCTTTAGGGATTAAGCATGGGTGTGGCGTTTGGCTAGTTCCACAATTGTTGAAGTCATCAGGCCGTAGGTGAAACTGGGTCATAAAAATCTTAGTCCAGTCGCTTTCTTGACTGAGAGAGAGAGAGAGAGAATATACTTTATTGTCATGAGATTGATCTTGTGGACAAAGTTTCACTTAATCTATAATGCTATTATATATAAAAACAAAATGCATTTATTTTCACCCATAC
>WOGP01010787.1:0-10187 GCA_015342065.1 Leptinotarsa undecemlineata
TTCGTGTTATCAACGATCATTTGTAACATGTTCGAATCGAATAAATTATTCCAAATATCTTGGATATTGGTTATATTTCTAACACATGGTTTTGATCCTGGAAATTGCAAAGCAATATTTTCTCTTCGAGTTTTAACATTTTTAGGTCCTCTATGTTTGGCCCATTTTGTTTTGTGGTCTTTTCCAATGAAGTACGGTCCTCGAATGAAAGATAATTCTTCCCTAACTTCTAATTCCTCAACTTCTTCCTCTGTTTCGCTTCCCTCTGACCTTTATTCGATGTTATCTTCCCCTTCGTCATCGAATCCATCTTCTAGTTGGACTTCCTCAAAAAGACGCAATAGCCTTTCCTGTTCTCTTTCGTAATCCATAATTTTGACTACAGTAATCGCACACGGTCCACCGCACCATTTTGTCCAATTACTCACTATTCTAGCACTATCAACGAAAGAATACACACTGATCTATCATCCCATAAATGGACGGTACTCGGCCGGAGAGTTCCGTACACGCCCGATAACGTTTCCGAAATACCGATTATAATCCTGTCCGGTCTGCTAGACCTGCTGCGTCTACTGAAGGGTTCATTCACAATTTTTGAGAGATTTTTTCACAAAAAACTCGGTAGTACTTAATGCTTCATTATTTTTTCAATTTATTGATGTCTAATCATTTCATATTTTCAAAATGTAATAAATCTGTCGTTCTGTGTGATTTAATCTATATTTCTGAAAACATGAATATTGAAAACAAGAAATTAAATACATTTTATATAATTTCCAATCAATGAGTTGACAACTATGATCATACACGAAAGAAATAGAAGTCAATATCATTCACCACAACATAAATCAACCCAGGGCTAGATGTTTGTTTGAAAGTGTATGACAATGTTTCGGACTTCCATTGTCTAATATGATTCTAGTTTGATTCGAAGTCTATGAAAGAATAGATAAAATTAGAATGAATAAATAAAATATCAATTATATCCGGGAGATTTCAATAAAACATGGAATGAAAGTACAATAAAACGAATAAAATAATCTAGATACAAATTTAAAATGACCACAGAGTGAAAACAATTAAAAAGAATGTAAATAAAAATAAGCAAAAATAAAAAAAAATCAAAATTAAAAAAATTTAAAAAGACGTTTCGATTGTTAGTATCCACAATGGTCTTCGAGTGGTGACTGAACTATTCCCGTTTGTTATCTTTTATCATTCAGATGTTTGGGCCGCTGGCCTCTGATCCTTTCATCTATTTGGAATATTATCTATTTGTGTTATTGTGTTAGGGCGATAGTGACGGGTCTCTGTCGTCTTTTTGCGGCTTGTACGGCACTCTTCTGTTTTTCTTTTTTGTCATTTAGACAGTTGTACTTTTATTTATTACCAGTAAGCATATTCTCCCGGGTGACCCTCGGGAGAGATGTAAGAAGTCTCTGTTGTGGATGCGGCTCTCGCTTTTTGGATTTCTTTCACCTCATATATGTTAGCCTGGCTCTTGGGAACCAAGACTAACACGAACGGTATTGAGTTTTTGTTTGACTTGCTCATGCGAGTGATGGAAATGATTTCAAAACCTTTTCCCTGCCATTCCAACTTGATGTCTTCTATTTCCAGGGATTCAGGGACTCCCTGGAAAACAACTCTTAGTGGCTTTTCTGTTTGTACCGTGTAGGTGTGGTACGGGATTTTTTCTTCGCCCAGAATCTTCGTAGTTCTCCTGTATTCATCTGAAGTCTTTAGATGAAGTTTAATCCCATCGTTCGTGTTTACCGCTCATGAGATAGTGATATTCTGCATCGCGGCGATCATATTGATCAATTGATTCCATTTTTCCTTCGCATGTGTGGTTATTGGCGGGGGTCTAGCGGATTTTTTCGTAGATTCTCCTTGACGGATTTTCAGGGTATTTTCGACCTTGGGATCGTCGTCTAATTTCATTTGTTCTGTTGAATGGTCGTCTATTGTTTGGTTATTATCCCTTTGGGCTACTTGAGCCGCCTGAATGGCCTTCCGACAACTCACCCGGGTTTTGTGGTGTATCGAGTGTGACGTCAGTGGTCTTTTGTTTGTTATTCTGGTCTGTCTCGGAATTTTTTGATTTTTTCTTTTTTGGCTGCAGAGTTTGTATTTTCTCATTTACCGGGCTTTTTGATTTCTCTGCGGTGGGCTCCGAGGTGGCCGCTCGCTTTCGAGAAGTTTTATCTTCTTGAAATTCTTCTTCGTCTGAGGAAAAATTGTCGAAGTCTGGGTCGTAGATCTTTTCTTTACATTTTGGCAGGGCCTCGAATAGTTGGTGGTATCTTGGCTTGCGATTTTGGGTATTGATTTTCATGACTTTCTCATAAAACTCATATGATTTAGACAGTTCTATACTGCTAATTTCATAATAATTCGCTGCTAGCGATGCAAGTACTGCATCCCTTGAAAATTTCTTTCCGAAATTGTGGATCTTGTCCATTACTTCATCATCTTTCTCGCTTATCAACCTAAATACTTTAGGGGATAGTGATTTATAACTATAAGAACTGTCACTAATTTCTCACCGATGCTTTCGTATCGATGTCTCAATCGCAACTTTTGCTCTGATGTGATAATGTACTGAACTATTCCTTGGAGAAATTACTATTTATAGGTCATTCAAGCGCTTTCACCTATCCCCTCTCTCCGCTTCACCGGTTTAGCAGAAATTGACCGTTTTTCCGCTTGCTTACAGGTTATCATATGCCATATGCTACATATCTCTACGCTGCTTGGTTGAATGCGTCGTTGAACAACATATATGCAGGTTCTTTGAAGTTCCCCTTGAACCAGTGTTCCTCGCTGTATGGATTTTGTCAGCTTAGGACCAGTTGATGTTATGTTGATGAGTCTAAAACACCACATCGGGAATAACAGAGCGGGTTTGGACTCAATAACAAAACATCGAGGAATCCCAAACTGGGATTATCTACAGGGAGGAACAACACTGGTTCAGGAGGAAGTTCAAAGAAGTGGCATATATGTTGTCCAACGACGCATTCAGCGAAGCTATCGTAGAGATACGCAACATATGGAAACCTGTTATCAAGAGGAAAAAATGTTAACTCCCACTAAACCTGTGAAGCGAGAAAAAAGAGGATAAGTGAAAGCGCTGGAATAACCTCCGAGTCTTCGCTCGGAGAAATAGTCTAGTCATCACCCGAAGACGATTGTGGATATTAACAATCGAAACATAGTAAAGTAATTTGGTTTCCTTTTTTTTATTTTTCAATTTTTAATTTTTTACTCATTTTCATTTCATTTTTTTACTCTATGGTCATTTTCATTTTGTTTTTTGATCATTTTATTCGTTTTTTTTTGCATTTTCGTTTCATACTTTATTGCCGAATATAATCGACATTTTAGCTATTCATTCTAATTTCATTTGTTCTGTCATAGATTGCGAATCACATTAGTCAATGGAAGTGTGAATCAATGAAAGTAACCTCGGTGCTAGATAAAGGAAATTAAGTTATTTTCAAATTTATGTTTTAGTTCTTTCAAAATTTGCGTTTCCATTCATTAACTTAAATTTGTTGCATCTTCTTTCAAATTTTCACCACATGTTCAAAGTTGTATTTTTTGTTTGTGCAGTGATGATTTTTCTGAAACTCCAACTGCTTTGAACTTCAAATTTTGTTTAATTTCGAGTTTGTATTTTGGTGATTTTTCAAAAATAATTTTTGGCTTTTCTACGCCATAGGCATAATTTTTCATTTACATTTATTTTAATAATAACATATTTTTGCAGTAATGAAAATAGCTACTGATTCACGAAGTTCAATAAATGCATTAACCTCACATTTGAGTTCTACAATTTTACAGTCGAATATTTTTGAGCTCAAAGTAAACTTCAACTTCAACTTCAATGAATTGGACTTCTAATTCAATTTTTCAATAAATCAATGTTGTGTCATTCGCGAATGATTTCGAATCACCAAATTCGACTTTGAACCGAATTCATATGAATGGAAAAAATTGTTGGCCCGAGAATAGACGTTTGAGGCACGCCTCAACCATGTTTTCAAGTGAAATGGAATGAACAATATTGATATTTTCCTTATATTTGGCACTGACTTATTTTTTTAATTTTTAATTTTTTGGTTTTCACGAACTTGAATGAAGTAGATTGATAGCTGTGCATGTTTACGTAAATGAATCCTGTTGTTAGAATTTCTTGTTTCTACAAAAACATTTTCAATGCACTTTTTTACGTAGAAATTAATGGCTTGAAAAACTTACTTTTTCAAGATGAGACACCTTGTATATTTCCACATTTTCAGTAGAGCTTGAAATTACCTTTCCAAAATTGTGGCACGCTGGAGTCATCTTTGATATCCTTTAGATTTTTTTCATGTGGACTTGAAACGAATACTTTGATCAGGTAGGCTTTGGACAATGAAGCAATAAAACAGATTGCAAACCTCTACTGGTAGCTGTCAAATTTTGATTTAGGTTCAAAGTGAGCGGATCTATCCGACCCTCCACCGCAACCTGAAAGAGTTCATTGTGGTTCACACTTATTCAAACTCGGCCTAATAAACCCAGCTTCTTACCGAAGCCGATTGGTTTGTAGGGTGAGTGGTCTTACAGGTCAGATGGTAGGAGTACGGCTCGCCGAACTCTAAAGACTTGATTCGGTCCCCAGCGGGGCAAGCACAAAGTATATGCTCTGTTAATGAGGTAGTCGGATAGACAAGTTGCAAGATTCTCACCTTGATACCCACGAAACTCTTCCCATAAGGGGTTTGTTTCCCCACCTGAGACAGATTCTGCGTACACCACTCAAGAAGTTGGTACAAGGCGGTTTTATAAGGTACCCCGCTCTTGAGGATACCCATCTCCTCTGTAGACTCGCTCCTGAACTAAATTACACAGGAAGATCTGTTGGAGTCGTAAACTCGACATCCATCCCTTCTGTAGACTCGTTTCTTATCTAATTTTACAGGGAGGTCAGTTGGAGTCGTAAGACTCTATAGACTTAGCGTCAGAAATATTTTTTTTAAGTTTACTCTGTCCATGAAGGTCCCACGAGAAGCTAGGGGAAAAAGGTCAATCAGGGTAGAGCCCCGCATTACCGTGACAAGGCGATGCTACGACGGAGGGCGCCCGGTATCTCGAAGATTCCGTAGAGACAGCTGATAGGCTCAGTGTCATTGATCCTCTTGGCACGGATACACCCACCTTAGGATAAAATCATCGTTGGGATGCCATTCAGGTAGGGAATAATAGAACCACAAGTGATTCTGTCATTCCCGAATCCAGCTGCGTGGAAGCTGGCATCCGATGGGCAGTTTACTCAACCCCCACATCGCAAGCCAATGCACTCGCCAAAAACAGCAGTGGTTCAGGCAGTGAAAGATTAACAAAGACAGCCAACTTGTCTTGATTTAGGTAGTGAAGACGCTCTTTGATTAATGGTTTTTATTCAATTTTCAAACTATTCCGCAATGAAGTATAAAGAACGGGATATGATAGGTTGCAAAATATTGAACCTCTTTTTGATGAATTGCCACTAATGGAGCTTAGAAAAATATAAAATGTATTTTCGATACGACGGGGCTCCGTCTCACAATACTGTCATTGTAAATTTTGGTAATAATTGGATAGCCAACCAAGGACCCAACTGATGGCCGGCCAGGTCACCGGACTTAACGCTTATGGATCTTTACCTCTGGAGAAGATGGGAAAATCTCATTTTTGAATTTCCGACCAACTCCAGATACGAATTGGAAGCGGCAGTGATGCGAAGTTTTGCTTCTCTCACTTCTATTGAACTAATTATTTCGGTGAAAAACACTCAGAAAAGGTGTCGCCTCTGTGTAGGAAAAGCTGGTAGATATTTCGAACACTTTCTCTGAGAAAATATGTTTCATTGTTTCTTCTTTTTCATTATTATTATTGTCGAAGTTTCATTAATTAGCAGTAAATATAGTATACATTGTTATTTTAACTACTGCTGTGAAAAGCTTTGTCAACATTTGATAGCTACTACTGAACAGTTTCTTTCTGTTTTATCGCCACGCCGTCCAAAGCCTACTTGATCAAAGTATGTATTTCAAAGTCTGATGAATGAAAAGAAATGAAAGCTCTGTATTTCAGAAGTGTCTTCAGCAAAATATCAAGTGATCTACATTTTTGGAAAGGTGATTTTTAGCTCTATTGAAATATACAGAAATATACAGGTATTGCCATTAATTTTTTTCTATCAATAATTATTCATATCTCATTTGAAAAAATACGTTTTTGTTCAACAAATTTCTGACCAGATGTCGAAACTTCAAAACTTTAAACTTTTTCCAAATCGAGTATGTATAAAAAAGCTACTAGTTGACACATGAAACTAATACAAAAAATTGAACAGAATGATAAAGCCATAGCACTTTTACAGAGCTTGTCCTACCTTTGTGTGTATAGTAATCAACTGGTCCTCTTAGTGAGGTGGAATTAACAGGAAATAATAATTGAATCTCTACAGGCCATCAGCAACTTGACAACTCCAAGCAATGGTTCACAGCAACTCCATCCGTCTAGAAGAGAAAGTATATCATCTTCACCAGTCAACCCTAGGTTAGTACAACTAGAATTCTATTTCTGCTTTTGGAAGAATCCTACAGATTAGTTTATTGAAATGCAGTTCAGCAAACAACTTTGCCGAGAAATTGCTGAGAATTGAATGATAAAACACATGACACGTCTCTGTTAATGTTTTGAGATTTCCTTTATCGCTTCCTAAGAGCTCAGGCATGAATTATGGTAAGGTTAAGTTAAGTTCAAAGTGAGTGGGTCTATTCGACCCTCCACCACAACCCGCAAAGGTTTATTGTGGCTCACACCTATTCACAGTCGACCAAATGAACCCAGCTTCTTAACGAAGCCGATTAGTTTGCATGGTGAGTGGTCTTTTAGGTCAGATAGTGAGAGTACGGCTCTGCCGAACTCTAAAAATCTGATACAGTCCCCAGCGGGGCAGGCACAAAGTATGTGCTCTGCTGTTTCATCATTTTCCAAACAGAGGTGACATATACTGTCTTCCGACTGTCCGAGTCTCTGTATATGATGATTCAAATGACAGTGACCTGTTATAAGGCCTGTTGGATATCGTGATTCATCCCAACAACTCTTTGGTATCAAGCTTCAAAGGGTGAATAAATGCCTTATAGTGAGCCAATCTTTGAAGATTCTGCCGTCCAAAAATCTTCTTGCCAGTCAGGTGTTCAATATTTGTTTGGCAAAGCTCAAAGCGATGCCAATGACAGGTTCTGCTCCGATGAAGCTGCTTGCAGCAACCTCCTTTGCAAGGGAATCAGTAGCATCGTTGCCTTCCAGGTCAGTATGGTCAGAAATCCAGACCAGAGGAAATCTGTTAAGTCTTCCTACCGAGAAGAGTTGTTTTTGTCAATTTGCTACCAATTTAGACGTTGCTCGGTGGGAGCCGAGAGCTTTCACGCCGCTTGACTGTTTTTATATGTATGAGGTTGGATTCTTCCAATCTCTCCGCACACAATTCAATATCGTAAATTTCCGCTTGAACTACATTTGCATAGGTTCCTAGGCAGGTTGATATCTCAGTCCTGGGTCTGCGACTGAAAATACTTGCATCAGAACCGGAAGGTGTTTTTGATCCATCTATAAAAATAAAACTTGCTGCTCTTGATATTTCCCACTCCCGGAGGATCCATTCTTCTCTACTCGAGAACAGTACTCAATAAGGCAGTCTGTTGCACTCTTTATTAAACTGATTTGTGCAATGAGCAATATGCACAAGTCTATATGTAGTCCATCTAGCCTTTCTCTCCAGAAAAATGTGGAGAGAAGGATGCCCATGGCCGTTAACGGTGTGGTACTGATGGCACCACTGATGGCCAGACAGATCTATCTCTCTGAGCCAGAGAGCTAAATTATAGTACATAGTACCAGGTTTGTACTGTACACCTAAATTCCGAAGAAGCGAAAAGAAAAGGCGGGATACGTAGATTGTGTTTTTATTGTCCAAAATTCTGCAGTTTATCAAAAAAATCTTGCAGTTATAGTTGTAGAAAACGTGTCTTACAATTGTTTTTTGTAGTATTAGCAGGAGTAGATCGCCTGAATCGAATCTATTACCGGCAGCATCACCAGTAAATGCCGCAACTCAACAAAGACTGTCACTTACGCCGCAAGTACCGTATGTACCTTCTTCACGACCTGGTACGCCCTCTGCTAGTTACAATCCGTTCATTTATGGAAATGACGTCGACTCCGTAGATGTCGCTACTCGAGTTGCAATGGTGAGTAAAAAACAACAGCCTGTAGGAAATATAAACAGTTGCCTCTTGAATTGCATCGCGTATCAAAATTAAGGATGTTCGTTTGGTTGTGGTTGACAATGTTTCATGGCGAATTTTACTAGTTTGGAGTAATTGAAGACATGGAGTGAGACCAATTAATCAGTTTCGACGTGGAAAGCCTTTACATCAACGTTCTTGTCGGATAAGCACTCCAAATCATATAGAGAAAGCTATCGAAAGGCGAGGACCTGGAAGACAGAACGTACCTACCTATGGAAGTAATCATGGATTCACTAGGATGCTGTGTACGGAGCGACTACATAAGATGAGGGACTCCTAATAAGATCGACACTTTCACCTGTTATAGGGTAGCTTTAATTTGTTGAAGTCTGTATTTGTATTACATGTGTATGTATATGTGTATTTATGTTTCAACCATTGTTTGTGGTTTTATATTCAGTGTTTCTTTACTTTAGTTTATATTATATTTCATCTATATTTTTATATTCATAGGACATTTATGTATTCTTCCATATTTATTCACTAACTTTGTCAACAACATTTTTTCTTTGGACAATAAAGTATATAATAATAACAATAATATATATGGAGTGGTTAAAACCACTGGCGATTGAAGAAGCCCCGAATCTAGTTGAGATACGTTGACGACACCTTCATAGTATGGAACCATGGGAATACAGAGCTAGACACGTTTCTGAAGCACATCAACAGCGTGAAACCTTACATCAGCTTCACAATTGAGAAAGAAGTCCACAACGAATTGCCATTCTTACACGTATCGGTGAAGAAGACCGACAGTAAGTGGGAAACATCTGTATATCGAAAACCCACTCATATGGGAAACTATCTGAATCACAAATCCAACCACCATCGATCTACGAAAAGAAGAATCATCTAGACTTTGGTGGATCGTGCTTTCGGGCTCGGTAATTCGGAGGAAGGTTTCGAGAAGGAAGCAGGCATCATCAGAAAAGATCTTCAACGAAATGGTTACCCCAAAGTGATGATGGAACATAGTTTGGCAAGAAGACAGCAAAAGTATCAGAAGGAAGAGAAGGATTGGGTCCAAGTACAACATCAGAATCTGCTTCAGATCCGGAAGAAACCTCCGTAGCACCCTCACAAAAACCAGGCCACCATACGCGGACTGAAATTCCAAGAATTGAATTTACTGGACACCCTGTGAGTACGGCAAAATCTCTATGTGAAACTAAGATACCATTGAATCCGCATTGCCGAGCACAAAAAAAACACACAAAGAAATTGAACCAGTAAATCGGAAATATCGGAACATGTTTAGACTTATCAACTTAACATCAAATGGTCCCAAGCTTAGATCATCCACAGAGAGGAACACTGGTTTGAAAGTAAGTTCAAAGAAGCTGCATATATGTTGTCCAACGATGCATTCAGCCAAGCCAGCGTAGAGATACTCAGCATATGAAAATCCGTAATCAAACGGAAAAACGGTCAACTCCAGCTAAGCGTAGAAGGGGGAGAGAGGATAGGTCAAAGAGCTCGTCCTTGAAATAGTCATCTTTTGGAGGAATAAGTCCAGTTATCATTTGGAGACGACTGTGGATACTAACAATCAAAACGTCGTGAAGTAACTTGATTTAAAATTCTTTCAAGTCACTTTTTTTAAATTGGTGAATTTTCAAGTTCTTACTTCACTTACTTTTTTATTTAACTGTAATTTACTGTAATATGAGAATCATAGAAGACAATCAAAGTCCGAAATAGTAAAATTCGAAATTCAGGATATGAATTTATGAATAAAATACTTTTTTGAAATGTTTGGATGAAATGATGAAATATCTGGGTTTTTGTAAACCGAGTTCGCTATGTAGAAACGGTCGGCCACAAGAA
>WOGP01010788.1:0-10187 GCA_015342065.1 Leptinotarsa undecemlineata
GCGTTCTAGTGTTCCATCTCTCTCTCTCCTACTCATAAACATCAATTGACGAATCGGTCAGTACGTCTTCTCGCGATCGTTTGAAGGAAATAAGGTCTGCCCCTATTTGTCTCGATAAATTTCGAGGTTATGTCCGATTTGAATCTCGCTCGATGTCCTTACGACTCTCAATCCCTTCGTGTCTGTGTCAACGTCTTTCAGGAATCTGTGTACGTATTTCTATTTTATGTCGAAATTATTCACTTCACCCTTCAACTCGGAAAGCTGCCCTAAATGTAAGTATTCATCAACGTTGTCTTTTTGTAAAGTGTTCGAAACGTTTATTATTTTGTGAAAATTGTAATACTACATAGTTTATTTTGGTTCTATCAGAACTGCCTCATAAATTTCCATTTTAATATGTATATCTTGTTTTTATACTTCAGAGTCCTGAAGATGAAACAATAAAGTTTCAAAACGTCGACAATTTAGAAATTGGTTTTCTTCAACATTTTGAACGAATTCCCGCCAACTTGACAATCAAAAAGTAATTATTGTTATCTGTTCCAAGTTCTATTTTCATTGAAAAGGATACAATGTCTAATTTACCTCATACACACCTCATTTTTCTAATTTTGTTGATTCTGTCTCCGAATTTTTTGATTGGCTTTTCAAGCGGACCAAACTCGGTGAGATTTTGATCCAATAACTTGACCATAGTTCGATGTGGTTTTCATCTTTCGGGATACAAGTTTAAATACATTTCCGAAGTCCTAACACTGTTTCTATCGTATTTGTAATACATTCGTATCATTCTTTTGTCTTCATTCGTGAAAGATACTTTTTGCCAAAAATTCAATGACTTTTAAAATAACAAAATGTCATTCAGTGTAACAAATTGAAAGTCAAATTTAGAAACATTAAAGTCAAAGCCTATTATGAGAAGATTTTTTTTCAATACCTTCAATTTTGGAAAGAGAATGATGATTTATGATACATCAATGAAAATTTAAAATCCGGTTCTTTTCAAAACAGAAAGAATTCAATGAAGCGCCCATGAGAAAAAATAAAGTCGATGATGGCGGCTGGAAGACGAAACGTCGGATGTCAAATCTGAAAAAACCAATATGTAGCAGAAAAAAAGTGGCAATGAGGAAGTGCAATTCATTTTCAAATCGTTTAAAAAATAAAGCCAAAAAAAATAAAAACCATCTTCCGAAATTTCTGTTTTTCCGGATATACTCGAAGTTTCGCAACTTTCTCAAAAGCATAATGTTAGTCACGTGAATGTGCAACTTTTCTCAAATTCAATCATCTTCGTATCTCTCACAGTTTCCGAGATCCCAATGGTGAGGATCAAATTTGAAACACCCTGGATAACAAATATAGTTTTCTGCTACACATTATTTAAAATCAAAACTCATCAAGATTTTGAAGGATATTAAAATTTTGAGTTTTAAATCGAAATCACAAGTTAGTCAAAATAATACACTGAGAAAATAGTTGAAAGTCGAAATTGAGAATTCAATCAGAAATACAAGAGAACAATCGTTCCTGACACATACTCATTGAGGTAGATATACAAAAAAATTATCATTTCTAATCAAATAGAAATCTTACCAAATCAATATGACTTATTTGGAGAGACATCGTGACATTGGTAGTAGTAGAGACATCTTTTACGGGTCTGACATAAGGATTGTAGTGGTAAAGTATATCCCGTCGTAGCCTTGCGTGAGCGGAAAGCGGTTTCTCAATTTCCTGAAAAAAGAAGATATTCAGGATTGTTTTGGAACTCAGAAACCCTCCAGTAACAATGACTTGGAATGATATTAATGTGTAGTAAGTAGATGAATCTTCCAGCATTCAAAAATAGTTTTTAAAATACACATGAACCGCATCACACGTCTCGGAGTACGTTTCACCCCTTAAATCGACATCATCAGGAGTTGTCTCCAACTGAACCATCATTCAGATCAGTTGAAATTTGACAGTTGAAATTTGACTTTGTAGCTGATGGGATTCAGTTGAAATTCAGTTGCATAACCTGTTGAATCTGAAAGTTTCTGTTGAAATTTCAAAATGTCAATTTTTTTTCTGACCAATATTCACATTACGTATTTTTGATAAATACGAGACCTGAATGCAATATTTAAAAAAATTAAAGTACTTCCTTGAAATTCAATATTACAAGTGCGAAGTTTTTATAGAATTAATAATTTAATTCAAAATGGTTTCGAACATAAATAGTCGAAAGTTAGTCCCTTTCGATGCGCAGATGCGCAAAAAAAATTTAATTTATTCAATGCTCATATAAAAGTAATGAGAGATTTTTTTGTTGGTATCTTTTTGGCAACACTATTTTGACAGATCACGCGTGAAACGTGTCTTGTGTCATTGTCAAACTTGTTCAGTTTGTTCTATAATTTAACCATGAATCGACTTACGAATGAACAACGCTTGCAAATTATTAAATTTTATTATCAAAATGCATGCTCGGTGAAGAATGTGCATCGTGGAATTCTTCCAATTTATGGTCGGTTTCGTCGGCCTACTGAGGGAGCTATTCGAAATATTGTAACTAAATTTCGAACCTAGTTTACATTATTGGACATTTAACCACCAACACGCATACGTAGAGTGAGAACCGAAGAAAATATTTCGGCTGTATCCGTCAGTGTTCGTGATGACCGTGAAATGTCGATTCGCCACCTGAGCAATTTGGTCTCTGTTACTCCACTACGTGAAAAATTTTGCGAAAGGATTTGTGTGCAAAACCGTATAAGATACAGCTGGTGCAAGAATTGAAGCCACACGACCTCCCACAACGTATATCAATCGGTGAATGGGCGCTGTCAAAGTTGGAAGAAGATTCACATTTTTATCGAAAAATTGTGTTCAGCGTCGAGACTCATTTCTGGTTGAATGGATAAGTTAACAAGCAAAATTGCCGCATCTGGAGTGAAGACCAGCCACAAGCATTGAAAGAAACTATCGATGCATCCCAGAAAGTCACTGTTTGGTGTGAATTATGGGTTGGTGGCATTATCGGGCCGTAATTCTTCAAATACGACAAGGTCGGAACGTTACTGTGAATGGCGAGCGCTACCTTGTGATGATTGACGACTTTTTGTTGCCCAAATTGGACATGCCTGACATGTGGTTTCAACAAGACGGTGTCACATGCCACACGGTAAGCGAAACAATGGCCCAATTAGGAGCCGCTTTCAGTGAACAGTTTATCTTACGTTTGGGGCCCGTCAATTGGCCTAGATCGTGTGATTTAACGCCTTTGGATTATTTCTTGTGGGATCATGTTGAGGCTCATGTCTACAGGGATAAACCAGCAACGACTGACGCTCTGGAAGTCAATATTGAAGCATTTATACGTGAAATATCGGTCGATATGTTAGAGAGAGTGTGCCAAAATTGGACCTAGCGCATGGCCATCTGAAGCGGAGCCGCGGACAACATTTGCATGAAATCATCTTCAAACATTAAATTATATTGATCGTTTTATCGATTCCAATAGAGATTTCATCAATTTTCTTTAATGATTTGTATTGTTTTGAAAATCAAATCCTATACCTCTTAAAAAATCACCAATTACTATTCCACAGAAGACGTCGCTACATTAGTGAGTGGGAAAGATACGTGTGCGACGTGATCGATGCATAGAAGGATGGAATGTGTATCGGGCATATTCGTTTGAGAGATAACGACGTGGCTGAATTACAAAAATAATGGAATAATAGTAATAATGAATGAAAAATCTCAATAAAGAAAAAAACACGGCTACCAGCGTTAAAGAAAAAAATATGGCTGCCATCGGGGTTTACATAATGTCTCATCATTCAAGAAAAAAACATGACGTCAACGTGTACAGGGTGTCTAAAAATACGTCATTCAAAAAACATGTCAGTTAAACGTGTGATTCTTCAATGTGTACGGGGTGTCTCAAAATACCTCATTTAAGAACATACATGACAGTTTGACGTGCATAGTGGTTTTCAATATCATAAGTATACAATTCTCTATACAGGTTAGCCAAACGAAAACGAAATGGTTTCATCTTAGGACAACGCGAAGACCTGTTGTTTTTTTAACGAAAATGTTGATCCACCGAAGTAAATGAAAAATTCCACTGTTCTCTACACTGTTATAGTTTTCGAAAATAAATAAAGTGCTAGATTTCTTCAGAGGGAGTATCAAATGTAACAATTAATGGTGAATAGTTAAATTCAGTAACTATCAATAACATTCTTCAACTACTTCTAAGTCGTATGCTTCTTTTCTTTACTTTGAATAAATTGATAGATGTAACCGTTACTACGTGATAGGAAATCATAATGAAGAAAAGAGACTTGAAACTTTCTATGTTAGATGTTATACAATTAAACTACAGTTACGTTAGTTACAAATATAAGTGGTAAAAAATATAGAAAGTTTCAACTCTCTTTTCTTCCTTTACTTTGCTTAAGTGTACCTTGCACTAGGAACATTTCTTGGTATTCAAATCTAATGAACAATTCTAGAATGTGTCAATTTTATTTTTTAAATATCATACCAGTACTTTCGAGTAAATCATAGAAATCCTGCTTTATATACCTCTTAAGTATCATGTTCGTTGTGTTTGAAATTGAAATTAAAACTTGAAGGAATGGTAACATAGACTGAAGTTAATTATGTTTTTCAGGAAATTTGGGAGGATCTCCAACACTTCAGTTTGCTAGCGTGAGTGTATGGGACCAGAAGAACTGTAATAAAGTTGTTCCACCAGAGGTGAGATTTGAGTAAATGTTAACATTTTTTTTGGTAATATCAAAAATGCATTTTTTATGATGGAGTTAATTTATATAATAAAACACTTGACAATAAAAAAAATGAACCATACAAAATTCAAGACACAACTATATTTTGGAATAGATTGACAATATTTTTCATTTGTCGTATTATTCGTATACATTGTTACATTGTCCTTAATATCTAATATTGTGATTTTTCAATAGTAATAAATTAAATAATCCCAAGAAATAGTATACATTTATGATAGGATTAGATTAGGTTAGGTCCAAAGTGGGAGGGTCTGCTCAAAAAATGAGGTGAATTTTTGTGAAAAAATCTTTATTATATCATCATTTTCTATTTTACCCCTTGAAAGTAGTCCCATTGGGCGAGCATTTTTTCCAATCCTCAAAGCAATTCTGATATGCACTAACCAATTTCATCTCTTCTATCGTCGAAAAACGCTGTCCTTTCATGTGTCTCTTCGTTCTTAGGAACAGACAAAAATCGCAGCAGCATAACTTCAAGATAATATTCCTTATTGACCGTATGACCACAATAGAATAATACAACTAGTAGGCCGAGTTGCCGGGGACCTTCAACCGCTCTTAGGATGAGATTCTCATCCAACGCGTTCAGTGCTGTAGTATCGAAGGATTCGACGGTACCACAGGCATCGGATTAATCATAATAAACGGTCGGAAACCGATATTGTGTTTAGTTTGTTCGCTGTTATTATTGTTTTTAGTTTTTGTAGTTCGTTATAAGTAACTTACCACAAAATATTCTATAGTATCCATAAATTTGGTTTTTATACGAGCTCACGCCCATGGTAAAAGAACGAAATTGGCTCAGAACTTCGTTTCGAGGTCACTGACAACTTTGTGAATTTATGAATGAAAGTAGTGAGAGTTAATTTACTGTGGCAAGAATCTTGATGCACCGCGCCACGGTCATTAAAGAAAATAGTGGGAAAAATCTTATCATTCAATCGAACTTGGCGTCCTTGTTGATCTTGGCTCTCCTAGGCTCGTCCATTGGGTCGATTGGAACAAACTTTGCTGCCACACGCTTCATACCAATTGCATGACATGAGCCACCAGATATGCCAACATCCTCAGCAACTTCCCCTATAGTGATTCGATTTTCTCAACAATTTCATCGGTTCTTGACATATAATTCTCATCTTCACGACTTTCTGTTAAAAGCTTGTACCACTTGTAAACATTTTTGTGACTCAAAGTACAATCACCGTATACCACTGTCAACATTTCGAATGCTTTAGAACAGTCAATTCCATCTTTTACATAAAATTTGATGCAAATTCAATGATCCGATAGCAGAAAATCGCCAAACACGCAAAACACTTCCAAATGTTATGTATCTCACCAACAAACTAAATAGCTGAAACTGTGAACATAAAAAAATTAAAAATATCTAATCGAATGTACGTATTAGCCTGCAAAATTTGAACATTCACCTGTGGTTGTGTTCGTTTATATCTGTTTTCACTCATTTCTACTGATAAGTAAGTTTATAAGTAATATATGTTTGTACTAAGGACATTTGCACCATTCTGATGAAGAATTTACCGGTAGCTCAGCTCAAGCAATATAGCTAGACTCTTGAGACTTGTAAACAATATACAAGTGCTACGACATATGAAATGCGTGGTGGATTAGTAGAGGCTACTATAATATGAGTTAGAATTAATTGTTGCGCTGAATCGAAACATTTCAATAATTAGTTATTAGTTACGTTTATTAAAATTTTTTACTTCATTGTTAGTTGAATTGTGTGAATGTGATTCCGTTATTTTCATTAAAAATATTTACGCTATTTGTTTTTTTTTCTCATCTGGCGGCACTTTATTGTTGAAATCATAAAAAAAATATTCTCATGGCTATATCTGTTGATATAGGGTGTTTTTTGTGACTGTTAGCTGTGTGAGTATTCGAATTTTTGAGTTGTCATAACTTTGTTAATAATGAATATTTTTCCATGAAATTTTGGTCACATCTATTTAGAGGCACTCTGAATCCAGTGGCGCAGTGATTTTTTCAATAAAAAAATCGCTAATAAAAAATCCCGATTTTCGACTAAGAAAAAATATCGTAGTATGCCCTGAAACTTTATTAAACATTTCAAATTGTGTCCCAAGGTAGACCTTTTAGTACTTGACATTTCAAAAAAAAAATTATTAAAATCGGTTTACAACTTCAAATTTTAGGGGGGCTGTTTCCATTAAAAATGGGCCACACTGTATATACAGAGTGGCCCACCACATTCGCCTCGGTATTTCTATGAGAAATGCAGAGAGTTAGGAAAAACTTTCAGCAAAGTTATATGTGGGTCCATGAGAAGCACATTCCAAAGTTATTTTGAAATATACAGGGTGATTCCCAAAAAAGTTACATACCGAAGTTATATTTTTCCTTAAGGAACACTGTATATTTTTTTATATTTTTAAATACTATAGATAAAATAAAGGTGAGTTACTATTATATTTTCCATACTCAAAACTGACCGTTTCTGAGAAATTTCGAGAAATTTAAAAATACAAACCATAATTTAAAAATTGTTTTCACCCTGTAACGTGTAACGAGCTACTCGTGATTGAATGTACTGTTTAGCTCAAAGGTTGAAGTTAACTGTGACATGAAATTTTCAATGCTTCATTATTCCTTGTGGCGAAAAAAATTGTCTCAAAATTTGGACACACATTTAATTAATTAATTTCTTAAAGTTGAATGGAACACCCCGTATTTGGTGGCGTGATTGGAAGCAAAATTAGATTCCCTTCAAAACTATATTAGGGTTTCCTATACCTATCTCTTCTAGCTTTTACACAAAAGGCGTTTTTATATTTTACGTATAAGTAACTTTTTCATCTTGAACATGCAACACCCTGTATTGTTATGAAAAGCAAAAAACCATTCTTGAAGTTATTTTATCGAAAAAATTTGAATGTGGTGGGCCACCCTGTATATGGAGTCGCTTGAAACACTGGCCATTGAAGAAGCACACAAGAAGCCCCGAGTTTGGTTGAGATACGTTGATGACACCTTCATAATATTGGTGAAGAGGACCGACACTAAATGGTAAAAATGCAATGGTGGAACAGGCTTCAGCTAGAAGACAACCAAAGGTTCAAAAGGAAGAGAAGCCGTCACAACCAGTACTTGTACTTTGTCGGAAACGATAAGAGTGATTGGGTTCAAAACCTGCTTTAGATCTGGGAACACTATCCGTAGTAGTCTCACGAAAACTAGGCTACCAAACGCGGACTGCGAATCCAAGAATTGCATTTACCAGATACCCTGCGAGTGCGGAGAATCCTATATCGGTGAAACTAAGAGGCCATTGGAAGTTCGCATTGCCGAGCACAAGAAACACACAGATCGAGGAGAAACCAGTAAATCAGGAATAGCCTAGCATGTTTGGACTCATCAACATAACATCAAGAGGGCTCAAGTTGAAATAATTCACGAGGAGGAACATTGGCTTAGGAGAAAATTCAAAGAAGCCGCATATATGTTAGCCAAGCTAGCGTAGAGATATGCAACATATGGAAACCTCTTATCAAGCGTAACACGGTCAACTCACGCCAAACGGTCAACTTCCGCTAAAACCGATTAAGCAGAGAGAGATACGAGTGGATAGGTGAAAGCATTCGTATGACCTATAGATAGTCTAATCTCGGAGGAATAAGTCCAGAACCAGTTGAAAGAGTAAGGGAGGCAGGCTCAAACCTGACCAAAACCAAGACGACTTACTTACTTCACGACGTTTCCGACTCTCAGCAATCACAGTCGTCCACGGGTCATTAGAGTGCTTTTATCACCTATTCCCTGTTCCCCCTTGCTTCGCGGATTTAGGAGGAGTTGAACGTTTTCCGTTTGAATACAGGTTTCCAGGAACATATAACAGCTTGGCTGAAAACGTCGTCGAACAACATATATGCAGCTTGTTTGAACTTCCTTTTAGACCAGTGTTCCTCCCTGTGGATGATCTCAGCTTAAGACTACTTGATGTATTTTTTTGAGTACAAAGATGCTCTGCTATTTCCGATTTGCTGATTTCTCCTCGCTTTGTGTTTTTTTGTGCTCAGCAAGTTAATTTTCTCGAAATATTTCAACTGATTGAGTTTCTTTATCATTATTGAGTTATTTTACTAGGGGACTGGAGGAAACATCTTTACGATACTGTTTCTGCTCGAGTGTGAGCAAACATGAAGCCATCTTGCACACAGCTTCTCCATGTCCAAATTTTCAGATAATATACAATGTACCGCACTTTTCCAGAAGTATCCAGCCTCTAGGTGAGGCTGGATACTTCTTGGACCACCCTGGTACTGTCTAATGTAAGTGAGCACATTTGATGTGTTAATTCTCAAATGATTACAAAAATGTGAAGTCCACCTTGTATCGAAACAATGTTTTGCTCCACTAATGGATTTTACAGAGTTCACTCAAAATCGTTCTCGTTCCATAATATCGTGAAGTCAAAACTCAGAAACTTATTAAATTATTACTCTTTGACGTCCGCTGATTCTGTAGAGACTTAACAGTTTCTGACAGATTATTAGTATACCAAACGGTAATTATTAAGGTTTTGTATAACAAGCTTCGTAAGTCACTGATTAGTTGTTGATTAGTTCTTGGGTAAAAGTCCAAACATTAACAGATCGAGTAGTTTAGTGGCAATGGACACTATTACTGAATTAAACTCGTTTGTATAATGAGGGAAACGAATAACGAATTTTATCCTGAAATGGAAAATCTAATCAATTAATGGTTGACTGGAAATCAGTGAACTGATAATATAGTAAATTGATGGATATAGCTACTACTCCGTGGTAGATCAGCATAAAACATGAGAAATAAAACTTTCGCATAATACTCGCTTAATACAAATGCCGAAAAAAAAACAGAAAGTTCTACTTCTCATTTTTCTTCAGTGAAGTCTTCAACTCCTTGATTTGTTTTTTCTTTGCAATAACATTGTCCATCTCAATTATTTTCTTATCCTCACTGTATAAATTTATTAATCCCTTGTATTGGGTAATTTTATCTTTTGTGGTACATTTTGTTGACGTCATACCATGCAATTTACCATGTTCAACGTATTTTAAACGAATATAAAGCCACTCCTGACCGATATGTCGACCAGTGTACAAACACGTGACATCTCCGCAAAAGGTATGCAGTCGGAAACCGCCGGCTAAACTCTAATTGAGTACCGAAACGACTACAGAATTCTAAAACGATCGTTACTGATATATAAGACATATATACTGATATATAAGATACTGATATATAAGATATATATAGAATGTACAAAATCGACACTTTCAGATTATTCATTTTAGCCGAAAACCTACAGTTTGTAAAAAACTTGATAAAAGATTAGTTACCGTTTTT
>WOGP01010789.1:0-10186 GCA_015342065.1 Leptinotarsa undecemlineata
TGTGGGCCTACGCTCACCCTCCCTACTCTACAGATACAGATACGAATATTATTTGAACGACATTTTTTTGTGGAGAACTCGTTATTTTTTTTTGGTTAATAACCTTCCACAATCTGAAAAAATAAACGCTAAATCAATGGAGAATATGATGAAGTGTGGTAAAGGGCAAACTGTGTTAAAAGAAATTACAACCATCACAGTTTGAGGCGAGATTTTTATAGTGAATACAGGTTTTAAAAATTCTAAAAGAATATTTGATTTTTTCAATTCGTATGCAAAATTTATGAATAAGATGAGTTACTGACTAATTGGACTTTCCAGTAGTTTATATTACTCAGTCACTTCTCGCGGTGAACCTTTCAATTTGCCCTTTACTATAGCTTTCATTTTTTCGGATTGTGGAAAGTTATAAACCCCAAAAAAAGTATAAAATGACTTGATTATATTTCACTTACTAACTCCTGTACTGTAGAAGACTCAAAATGTTTATAATTAAATTCCAGCATTCATCCAAGTTCAGATTTGACAATTCAATTCATTATTCACATCTTGGTACTAGAATTAGATTCCCGAATGAATTCCCATCGGACCCATCAAGTTCAGAGATGAAATCCATTTTATAACGACCGAAAATCTGTTCAAAAAGCGAAAATAATTCGAGACCATATATTCTATATCACTGAGCAAGTCGACTCGCAAATCATATTCGAATAAAATTCCAACACCACATGAAATGATAAATCAGTCGGAGAGCACGGCGTGAATACAATCTTTGTAATCCGCATTGAGAGCGGTTTTATACTGGATTTACATGTGAAAAACGGAAAAAAGGAATTTAGGTACTCATTGTTATGTTGACGGCCCGGAAGGAAAATAAAATAAAGGTCGGAGTAGAGGCTTAATGCAACCCTTCATTGGCGTACTTGTATGACCGATTCGCAATTTAGCGTGGAAATTGTGTCCAGCAAAGACCTAATATTATTCGAAGAAAACAATATGGTCTACTGAAACGTCAATATAAATACAAACAGTTGTTTTTATCATGTGGTGCCATTGCTATATTCTAAACTGTAACAGATACGAAGACGATTGGATGGGAAAAAAGGTAACTGTCATCAGGAACAATATAATGGTCGGAGAAAATGTACGGGGACTCTCGCCCTTCTCGAGTTATATGGGAAAAACAAAAAATGCTATTTTTTGTTTCCTTCGAACGGAATTATTATTTCGGAGAATATTAAAATATGGAAAAGGAAAATCTTATGGTATTTGAAGTGTACTATGACGATGTAAAAATTCGATAAAACGTTTCGTTTCATCATGACCACCATCAATTTTTTTCAAAACGGACCTTTTTCATTACATATATTGATAAAGCAATAAATTCACCAACCAAGGCAATATCACATCAACTATTTTTATAGCGTTTCATTTGAAAAACACGAAAAGTCAAGGCTACATGGCAATCTACATTAAATGCTAGACCTGACGACCTCTTTGTTGAATCCACGTGAATTGTCGGTCCAGCTGATGTCTGTGGCAATTTTCTAGCATAATAGGTGTAATACTAATCCATGCATGTCTTATTTATTGTTTGAGATAGTCGATATCAGTATTTGGTGTTGAAAAAACTTCATCTTTTATGTAACCCCAGACAAAAAAATTTAAAGGAGTAAGATCTGGGGATCGTGCTGACCAGTCAATTGGTTCATAACTTACAATTTATTTTCTCGGAAGTATTGTATCTAAATGTTCCCTTACTATTGCTGCATTATGGGGATATTCAGTGGCAATTCATCTAAGTAGCCATCGAATTCATTGAATAGAAAAATGAAGATACATTTCACTATTAAAATGATCATCGTGAAAGAAAGGGCCAAGGATGATTGTTCCCACAATTCCCAACCAACCATTTATTCCGAAAGCTTCCTGGAAACTGGTTTCCATATGTAAATGTTTATTTGTATTGTTCCACCTATAATGGATATTTCTGTAAAACCAACCATTGTTAGTGAATTTTCATTCTTCCATATTATTTTTTTTACAAATATTTCCAACTTCCCTATTTCTACGGCTTAACCACTACACAAATCGTAATCTCCTTCATGGGGGTTTTGACACTTGCGTATACTGTAACATTTATATTTGTTCTTTTTCAAAATAGTTCTGATGTCAGAAATCATTAAGACTCTAGTGTACCGTACTTTGAGGCTCTGTAATAGAAAGTAAGGTATCGAGAAGAAACCAGACATCATCAAAAATGACCTTCCACGGAATGGTTACTCCAAAGTTATGGTGGAACAGACTTTGGCTAGAAGACAGCAAGAGCCTCACAAAGAGAAGTCGTCACAACCAGTACTTGTACTTCCGTACTTCAAAGGATTGTCGGAAAGGAACTAAAGAATTGGGTCCAAGTATAACATCAGAACCTGCTTCAGATCTGGGAACACTATCCGCAGAAGCCTCACGAAAACCAGGCCACCAAACGCGGACTGCGATTCCAAGAATTGCATTCACCCGATACCCGAGTGCCTAGAATCATACATCGGTGAAACTAAGAGGTCATTGAAAGGTTGCATTGCCGAGCACAAGAAACGCAAACACAACAGGAGAAACCAGCATATCAGGAATAGCAGAGCATGTTTGAAATCAACATAACATGAAGTGGTCTCTAGCTGAAATCATCAACAAGGAGGAACACTGTATTAGGAGGAGGAACTTTAAAGAAGCCGCATATATGTTGTCCAACAATGCTTTTAGCCAAGCAAGCGAAAGAGATACGCAATATATGGATATCAACCATCAAGCGGAACACAGTCAACTCCCGCCAAACGGTCAGCTCCCGCTGAAACCGATCAAACAGAAATAAGGAAAGGGGGATAGGTGAAAGCACTCGAATGACCAATAAATAGTCAGATCTCGGAGGAATAAGTCCTTCCTCGTGACGGGTGGTACTGATATCTGAAGACTTTTCATACCGCTAACATCTCCTTAGTCATGAACCCATTTGTCTTTCTGACGAAAATCAGCGGAAAGGGTAAGGGAGCTAGGCTCCAACCTGAATGAACTGAAGACGATTGGTTGGAATAAGTCCAGTCATCAACCGGAGACGATTGTGGATAGTATCAATCGAAACATCGTGAAATAACTTAGCTTGGAATCTTTTAATTTTCAATTTTCATTTCTTGTTAATTTTTTTTTTTAATTTCTTGTCAATAGTTCAATTTTCAATTGTTGCTTTTATTTCATTTCATTGTAATTTCAGATGTTTGCTTAATATAATTGTTATTTTTTAGCTGATCTTTTAACTTTTTATTATTGTCATATTAGACAATGGAAGTTCCAACTAATGAAATGTATCTAAATTTCTCTTCGTTTCGTCAGGAAATCCCCAACGTCTGAATAATGCTGGAAAAGTAGAAAGTCAAGAGGTTTTTCTCCTTTTCAATTGTTATGCCTGTAGTTGTGAACTTGAACTGTTGGAGTATTGTATTGAACTTCTTCCTAAAAAAGTTATTCGTTTACTCTTAGCGCAAAAATTCCATACACTCACACTTTTGTAAACACGTTTTTTAACAAAGCCGAATCGTCTTCGTACCGCATTGACGCCGGCCGCCCCAACAAAAGTAATTAATTAATAACACAACGTTCATTACGAATAATGTACATTATTCAACGTCGGAATCCATGCATAATGTACCATCCTCTTGATGTTTCTTCGGTTTCGCCACACGATCTTCCATTCATCCAGCGTGGCGTTTGATCTTCCACCGTAGGCGGCTGCATGCAGGATCTGTATAACCGAAGGAATATACGAGATGGATCAAATGGTAATTCCCAGAGGCATCACGAAAAAGTTCAATGTGAATTAATTCCAGAGAAATGATTTGTTTTTGAGATTAGCCAAAAGTTAAACGAAACAAATATGAAGTTTTAATGAAAAAATTAAACAGCAGAGGCATACAGTGTGTAAAAGCCAAATGGAATAAATTTATTATTTCGGTTTTTAAATGAAAGGTCTTCTCATTATCTATGCGAAAATGTTATCTCTTTCAAGTTTATTGCAACAATTAAGATAAAATAAATTAAAATCATGTGGTTACCGAAAATCGATAAAATACACTCAAAACTTTTTGCAATATAGGTACTCAAAACTTATCTCACGTTGAGGTATTGATAATGAGAATTTGAGTAAAAACCATAGCAATGCTCTTTTTAAATCGTATCCTTTGAAAAACTGTAAATAATTTCCGTAGCAACGTTAGTTTAAAACGCTTTGTCAACTTGTTTTGTATGTTACAACATTAGTTGTCTGTATTTTAATTTAAGTTTTAAGTTTGTTAACTTCAAGTCTGATAAATGGTTAGATTACCGGAAATGCATAAAATAACAGTTTTACAAATGATTGATTACGGAGGTAAAACCCGAACACAACAGGAAGTGGATCGCCTATTTCATGAGAAACTCCGTAATTTACCGCCCATATCTCAAGGAACAATGAGCAAAATGAAGAAGCAGTTTCACGAGCTTGGTCATGTGGAACAGATAAAAAAGCAGCTGCCGATGCATCGAGTAGACAGGCATCCACTACATTCAATGTTAGCCATACGTCGATAGTAAACATATTGAAAGAAAATAAAATGCAATTTCGAATTATATGAAAGAGTTTATGTACAGCGCCATCTGCCCGCGAATAGATCAAGCAATAATGTCGATAATTCTGGAGTTACAAACATACATACATACAGGTGAAGCTAATAAAAGCGTGTTAATCAAAAACGTAACAAAAGTGAAAAATTCCAGCAAAATGATTCATTTTTCTGTTAAAGCGTCCCTAAATAGTAACATATCAGAAATGTCTATTGGAAAATAACTCGTTTTCCGGCTAATACCACGACGGATTATATCGGATTATATCTTACAGACATTTGTGCAAGTTGCCTCGTAGGAGAAATTCATATGATCATATGACTTTGGAGTGTTACTCCTCGTCAGTGCAGAACATATCCTACCAAAACATCAAGTGTGAATCAATCGAAGTTCCATCGCATATAAAAAACTTCGTCTGAGATAGGATATGTTGAAACTACAGTGAAAGAGTAACAGTTCCATCTCGTGCACCAAAGCCCCAGGCGGGGAAGAAATATTCCGCATACCAACATTCTAGTAAAAGTCAAAATCAGTTATTTTGACTAACACTTCAACCAATCGAAGAAGTCGTCTACGGTCTTACATGAATTATTATATTTTTTCTGGATGAGAATAAAATCTGGCTACATGCCCTCAATTGTACCCAACGTAAGGTTTTGGTAACCCAATTAGGAGAAACGAAGCCACCCACGCCGTTACCTTATCGCCTTTGGTAATTTCTACTGAAGTAGAAGACGATACGTTAGGCTGATCACGGCCAAAAAACCTAGAAAATAGCTTTGACACAATTTCCAATAGTACGGTGATCGATATCACTTGTTCCGACTTTTGGCCAATACTTCCCCTACTACTTCAAGAGAAATATGGGGGGTCTCTTGTGAAAAAAGAGGCCCTATTTTTTAATTTAAATATCACATATTTCAAGCATGGCGGATAAGTAGACCACAGAATTTGTAAAAAATATCCCAACATTTAGTCTGAAGCAATTATAGGTGTCATTTATTGGAGAATGTAACAAAAAATGTTTCATCCAGTTCGTTATACTATACCAATGTTATTATGTACTGACGAAGCCAAACTGGTTGGTGAAACACACCTCGAAAAAATTGTTGCAGTTCTAGTGTCTAAGAAGTGTTTGTACTCGATACATTATACTTCGAAATAATTTTGCTATCTTATTTTAACGTGCTTGAATTTGTATATCAAAATATAAGAGCACTGCCTTTCTCTAACTCGCATTATTCTAATTCTTCTGAGGGTTGCTTATAGAGCAGCAGTTGACTAATGGTTGAAATGATTTCAAACGGCATTTCCAAAATTTAAATTACTTCAGTTTAAAATTCTGTCTAACTACGAGTATATAACCATTTGAAACTGATAAATGTTGGAAACACATTCAATACACTATTGATTACTGTTCATAAAAAACCTTTAATATTCATCTTCAATCAACTTACAGAAACTTAGAATTTTTTTCAAAAAAATTAATAATAAACTAATGTTTCCCAGGTTAGCTGTTATGAGACTAATTTACGGAATAGCGACTAGAATTGGGCTTGGAGACCAAATTTCAGAGGCACTAAATGGGGCTTTTGTGCCACCAGGTGTGGACGATTATGACTATGGTGAAGGATTCGGGCTAGATGATCAAGACGACTATGATTACTGAAGAGAATTTGCCGAAACACAACACAAACCCAAACTTAATGTATTTATTGTCTGTACATAGTATTTATTTTTATTTATGATGTTCATTAAAATTACAAAAAAGAAAAGATTATAACTAATTTATCCTTGGTTATAAAAAAAATTGGGTCTTCCACTTCCACCTTCTGCTTCGCGGTTGAATATTTAAAATTTGTGAATACTGTAGCAAATTGAGAGATTGGTCATTTTGTTATAAATTTCTTTTTCGTGAAATCTGACAATGTAGGTGAAATTTTAATTGAGAAACATTTATTATTATTTATGAGTTTGGTATTACAATTTTGATGTTACTGTAATATAGGGATGATTACCTCTTCATGAGATCACTTACTGACGATGCTTAAAAGAGGTAAGAGAAACTTTGATTCTTTAACAGAAGTAGTTTAAATTCACGAATTGCTTAATTCATGCACTGCCATTAGAGAGATGATCCACGTACGACAATGGTGAATTTAGGACATTTTGATTCACAATTATCCTGTTATAACATGTCATAATTACCATAAAGAAATGCATACACTAATTACCAAGACAACACAAAACATTATAAAAATTAATGGAACACGTCAATTTTTAATTTTAAAATTTTATGCCTATCCCTTCAAACCTCTTTGAATGACAGTACTCCCTTGAAAATTTGTGAATAGAATGAGTGTATGATAGTCGTTTGAAAAGATAGATTTTTAATTTTTTATTCTCCGAAATACGGTTTTGTTAATTTCTCTCATCATAAAATATTAATTTTTTATCGTTATCAAACAAATAAAAGATCATTAAGCTGGGCGCACATGCAAATGTGTTGTTGCTCCGTCCTGATATCAAACATTTCTATCAATTTAACTATATGGAAAAAGAATTCTCAAATCTGGAATCTGAGAAAGCAAAGTAACTTGTACCAGTTGCGTATTATCCATGAATTACTTTCTTCTTTTATATGTTTCTATTAAAAAAAAAGGTCTGATAATCTGATAATATTTTCAGTTCAAATATTCAAACAAATTATAAAATGTAATTTTCTGTTGGTGAAAAACAATAGAAAGCCCTCTCAAACGAACTATAGCATACACCTCTATTCTATTTTATGATTTTAATGTAGGCTTTATCACTTAAAGGGAAAGTATGCGGAATGAATCTCCAGGAATTGCATCGATTGATTGTGGGAAAACTATAATTAGGAAAAATCTGAAAATTAATATACTAAAGTCGTCCCCATTGACTTTAGTATATTGTCAAAATTTCAGATTCTTTCTAATTATAGTTTTCCTACAATCGATCGATGCAGTTCATGGAGAATCACTCGGTATAAAACTGTTAGTTTAGAATTGAAAGTTGACATATTTCGGAAATTTCAGATAATATTGTTTATTAAACTAATAATATATTCCTACCATGGCCTTAGCGAAAAGAAAAACCGGGGGGAAGGGGAGGGAATCCAAATTTTCCCAACTCCACCAGCAAAATTTCCAAACTTTTGAAGAAATGAAAGCCGAGGGATTCGTTACTACTATAATATATTGATTTTCTTACTTAGCTATCCAAATATTGGCTGAATGCTTATGCCCGTTAGGGTATGCACAAACAAAAATGAATTTTGGTGATAATAATAATAATGGGAATTATTCTACTTTGGACCAAGGTCCCTGGTCTTCCACCATATCCTATGTATAGGAATATTCAATACAAATGAAAGGAAACAACACTCAAATAATATTGTGCCTATTGTTTTCTATTATTATTTTTTCTATCTTCACGGCCCGAAATTTCCCAACTTTTCCAAGTCGGAAAAACAGCGAAAAGTTGGAAATTTTGTAAAATTGTCACTTAAAAATTTGTGGACTGTTCAGAACTGTTTTCTTACTTGAGAGAAATTAAACTTTTTTGAAGATTTCAAACAACTCAGAATTCTCTTCAAGATATGCATGTTGGGAAATCCCAACCTTCTCCTGGCTCTTTCCCATTTATTATTACCTCTCCTTTTCTTTTCTCTCATTTATATTTTTTTAGTTTTTAGTCATTTTTTACTATTATTTTTTTCTATCTTCATGGCTCAAAATTTCCCAACTTTTTCCCAAGTCAAAAAAGCAAGGGGGAGGCTCCCCCCATCCCCCTCCCTCATGGCGACGGCCCTGATTCCTACCAATGGTCATTTTGTAGAAATGTGATGGAATACTTGAAACGAAAATGAATTGATGGATGTCGACGTTACTACGTGGTGGGATATCATCATGAAACATGATAAATGAAACTTTCTGTTTTTTCATCACTTTTATTTATAACTAACTTTACTGCAGTTTCATCCTATGTATTATTTTGAAAATGCCCCTATAGGACAAAACTGCAGTAACGTTAATTACAAATAAAAGTGGTAACAAACAGCAAGTTTGATTTCCCTTTTTCATTTAAACTAAAAATCATTGGATTATTATCCAATAAGCCAAAGAATTAGTATATTTTAGTTATAACGAAGAAGAATCGTATGCAAAATAATTGGATAGTTCTCTACCTCATGTAATTACATTCAGAATCGGTCCGAGTTGACACGATTTGAATTGTTGCTTGTATGGTGGATTGTGAGCATTCAGTATATTCAATTATTTGGTAATTGGTTATTTTGTGTTGAAGATACAGATAGTTTGGTATTGACAACAAATGAAAATAGGAATAATTTGAATTTGGATAAACTATCTCAATGATTATTAAAATTATCCTACGATAATATTCAGTTATCGATTATTCGGATAATCCTTTCAGGCCCTTAGTCTGCCACATCGAGCTTCCAATAGAAGTTTGTCGAAAAGTAAAATTTTCAAAAAATGTTTCGTATAACAGTTTTATGAGATCGATGTATTGGACTCTTTAAAATTAATCACCAATATAAATGAATTTTATTAATTATGAAAAGAAAATTCGTAAATCACATCACATAACGAAATGATGGTAAATATACCTAATCATGAATAAATCACTGTTAAGTACTATTAATGATGTTATAATTAGGTTCTAGGCCTACTAATAGCTTTTTAATTTGTTTTGACTTTTTTGTGAGAAGAAATTTTTTATTCTTTGTGGTAGTTTATTGTGAACTCTCATTGCTGCATAATCAGGTCTTTTTCTGTAATTGCTAATATATGATTTGATAGATAAAATCATTACTTCTCTGAAATAACCTTCTCCCTCCACTGACTCGCTATCAATCCGCCCTTGATATAAGGTTAAAAATTGTATCAGGTTGTTTGGACATAGTTCATTAAGAAAAATAATTAACCCTACACTGCGTAATTTTTTTTTTGCCGAAAAAAATGTTTTTCAGTGTGATTTGTGTGTATAAATTTGGGAAAAATTATAAAAAATCCACGTCTAAATATTAAGCTTTTATTTAAACAAATAGTTATTTATATATCATATCTGCTACATTATGCACAAGTGGAACATGGAATGCAAGTATCTTATTTTGTATGAAATTGCAAGAAATAATAATTATTTTTACTAAGGCATAAGCGTAAAGCACATTTTGAAAATTTTATAAATGAGAAAGATTTACATCCGGGATTTTTGCATCGTTGTCTCGTTTCGTCATGAATTAGTCAGCGACTATAAGAATCTTGACGCACATCTTTTGGAGGTACGCAGGCAGTTGTAGCAGAACATTTCTTTTCTTTTCCAAGAATTTATTATTGCCATGTCAAGCAAATGATAAAATATTCGTAGATACCATTTTTTAGTACGCATGGCAATTTTTGTAGCGACCAATCAAACCATCTAATAGGTCGACACAGAACAGATGAAATTTCCACTCAATATTAGCCACAAATTCTTGAGAAGTTCCACG
>WOGP01010790.1:0-10186 GCA_015342065.1 Leptinotarsa undecemlineata
AACGTATCCATAATAAATGAAAAAAAACTTACCCAAAAATGAAAAACTTAAAACGCCTTGAAACTGAAAAAAAAAACACTTTAAAACACATTGAAAATATTACCAAAAAGCACTGCTATAATACAATACTGCCTGCTTTATACACAAACAACAAATATTATCAAGAAACACTAAAACGATTTATTGAAATATTCTTCAGTCCCGGTCCGTCACGGCATCCCGTCCGAATAATTGAATAAAAAACAAACGCAGTGGTACACTAACGGAGACCAACTGGAGGCTAGCCTCCTCTATCGCTATAATTTCTGCAACTGAAATTACATATCGGGACGTATGTCACTGGTTAGATCGGTCTCGTGGAGCCTGTGTTTTTCAAAGCGGTCGGAGGCTTGGCTCCCTTGCAACGTATGACATTTATTGTTTCGGGTTGATGGTTTATTCGTTATTTGTTCATGGGCGGTGCGTTTGAGTTTTGTTGATGCAGGATACAGTGTGGTACGTACTACGTAGTGAGAGATAGTGTTTTTTCGGGCATATTATGGATTTATATTAAAAATTAATCGTAAAGTAATGATACCCAAGTATTTTGAGAAGAAATTAATCCTAATATTTGTCAATATCTTTCAATTTTCTGGGGAGGCTAAGCCTCCCTTACCTCCTCTGACGAGCCGCCGCTGTCTTCTGCACTGTGTCATATATGTATGTACAAAAATGTAAAACAAGAGGAGAATGAATTATTACTATTATTATTATATACCAACAAGGACTGAGTGGTAGTTGCGATTTTGATACACTGGAATGAATTGGTTAGGTATTTTTGTTGTATTCAGAAATAAAGCCATTTATTAATATCACTTTTATTATTGATATTAACGAACTTCTGCTTAGCTTTTCAAATAAATCGTTGCCTTGAGAGACAACTAATTATTTGACGTTTTCCAAACCACACTTTTCCAATTATTTTCAAACGATATATCAATCGAAACAATCATTTTGTTGAACACTTATCCGTCAGTCTACTCAATTTTTCCTGTTTTCTTTGTCTAACTTAACGATTTTTCTCTCCCTACCCTTACACAAACCGAAAATAGAAAAAATGGAGAGAGGACTGAAATACGGAGGGTTGTCAGCATTTAGTTTTATTGACCACAGACGTGGATTTTTTCGGCATCAGCAGCTGTGAATGTTCCGTTGAGACGTCTTGCAAGTCGGGATTTCATAAGAAAAGGACCCTCAAAAAGTGTAAAGGAGATGTGTCGAATGTATTGATCATTCTCAATAGCACACGTTTTGTTGACATTATATGCGTGGACTCATGAAAATATTGCTTGAGCTCTGGGGATTATCTAACGGAAATGAATATGAACTTTCAATTAATAACTAAGTGTGTATGAAATAGATCAATAATCTTGTCAATACGTATTCTACTTTATTACACAGTGCATTTCTTCAATGTTCCTCCCCTCCTTTTATTTTTTGAAAAGGTCAACTGAAAAAACTGAATTTTGAGATAATGAAATTAATGCATGAATACTCTATTTTGAAGTGAAATTGACAGATGAAACTTTCAAGATGGCGAATAGGCGCCATCTGAGAAAAAAAACTAAATGGAAAGAGGTGTCGTGTGTCATATCTTTTTGAAGCTCCTGACAAATGCTTCACAACCCTAGAATATAATGTCGATATCTTCAACTACTACGAAATGGTGGAACTTTTAATAATTGCCTGAATACATTGACTTTTAACTACATAATATGAGGTAATAAGCTTGAAGTCAGTTCAGAAAATGCTCGAAACGGTTGCCTTGAACTTCTTGACATATGAACAGCCTATCCGATATTTCACGTCGAACATTTTCGAACATAGTAATGTTAATATCTCTACAAATATTTATTATTTTTTGATTTATATCCAATATTGAAGCAGGTTCAGTTTCGTACAACTTTTGCTTCAAACAGCCCCATAAGAAAAAGTCCAAAGGCGTCAAATCTGGCGAGCGGGCTGGCCATTTTGTAGGACTTCGACGGCCAATCCAAAGACCAGGGAAAGTAGCATTCAAATAGTTTCTTACTTGCCTGGAACAATGTGGAGGTGCTCCATCTTGTTAGAATACAATATCCATATCGAATTCATTAGGATTCGTTACGACGATTTCAGTGATGAGACGGTAAACAGTAGTTTCCAACATATTCAAATTCAGTTCTCCTGTTGAATTTCGATCAATAAATAGAGGATCTACAATATGGTTTATCAATATTCCTGCCCTAACGTTAATTTTTTCTGGATATTGGGGTATGTATTTCCCCGAAAACGTGAGGGTTGGTGGCACTCTAATAACGGCAATTTTGTCTGTGAACATTGACGTTCACAAATATTGTGGAGATATGTAGGATGTCTTGCAATGGTTTCTGTCATGATTTCGTAGAATTCTGTTCTTCGATCGGGGCCACCTTCAGTTAATTGGTGTACCATTGCAATTTTGTATTCCTCTTCAAAAGTCTCCATATAGAAGGAGACACCTCTTCAAAAGTCTCCACATAGAAGGAGACACCTCACAAACATTCGCGACGGAATGAGTAGACTGTTCAGAATTTTACCATCTCACCAATTATTTGCAGTTGCTCGTCTTCCGGAATGGACGGATGACCAGGGAGCTTTTTGTAATGTACACTACCGGTTGTTGTGAATTTGGATACAAGTTTCCTCAAATATTTTCTACAGTTAGGACGATTCGGAAAACGTTCAATGAAAATCCTTTCGGTCTCGAGACCGAAAACTAAATGAGAATATTCTAAGTGAATAATGATGTTCATTGTCGTACTGACATTTTTTGTGATTTTCATAAACAAAAAAACAACTTAACAAGTTGTTGGAATTGCCAGATGGCAGATAAAATGAATATTTCTAGAAATATTGATATTAATGTGTTTGTCTTCAAGAAATTATTAAATGTTCCGCCATTTTGTAGTAGGTAAAGATATTGACTCAATATTCTAGGATTGTGAAGTATCCATCAGAAGCTTCAAAATAATGGGTCACAAAACCCCCCTTTCCAGTCGCCGTCTTGAAAGTTTCATCTGTCAATTTCACTTCAAATTAAAGTATCCATGCATTAATTTCATTATCCCAAATTTAAAATTTTTGAGTTGACCAGTTCAAAGAATAAAATGGGGGGGGGACATTGAGGAAATGCACCGTATACAATTTCATTGAAGGAAGCTTTCGAAAATGTATATATTCACCATTAGGTCAACTACAAAATGTTACAATGTACAACAAATTAAGAAAATACTTATCCTGAAATTTATCTTATTTTTTTCTCAAAAATAAAAGTGTTATTATAAATTACACTAAGGCTGTTGAAGTCTTTCTTCAAATTCATTCAGTTATAATTCCTTTCAATATGAACCATTTTAAAAATAATATCTTGATTACACTTTTTTCTACATTCAAAACACAAGAATTGGAATAATGATTTGGACCATTTCGATTTGAAACCATCAATAACTCAATTCACCATTCTAAATTAGAAAACTATGGACCATCTGACAAAGTATTAACATGGTTCAAAATTTATCATGCAATAGATCTCAATGTACTAAAGTTAACAACTTACTATGAAGTAAAAAAAATTTAAACTGGCGTCCCGCAAGGTAGTGTAATAGGTCCCTTACTATTCAGAGCCTTCCGCTGTTAGGCTTCAGGTAATATTTGGAATGCATATCCGGCCCAGTACCACTAATCAGGCCTATGAGAGGTCTGATTTTGATTCATGGATGTAAAGCTTTTCGGTTTCGATACTATGCAGTTGTCTTTACAGTGAAAGGCTGCAGAAACAGACGTAAAGGTAACAACATTCGGAGGTCTCTGTCCAAACTTTGCTTTGCAATAAAATGAGTTCAATCGTTCTACCCATATTCCTGGAAATTTGTTCTGATAGAAAGACTTTAGATAACGCTTCGAACTAGACACGAAAAGAAAAATGAATAAATTTTTTTTATTTATTCATGATCAATTATCAAATGAATAATCTCAAATATTTCGGAAAGCATGTTCATAAGTGTAACTTCTAGAATCTGAGTTTTTCCACTTTGAAATTGATAAATAGAAAATTTTAACATTATTAGATTTTTTGAATAAATATTCGTTTGCAAAACCCTGCTAGTGTGTTTCTCCATCTACAGTTATTCCGACCAAACTGTACATTTATAACCGTTAACATTTTTTTACCAACTCTTATTAGTTTATTGCTTTTTTAACTTCTCTTACATAACGGACTATTCAATATTCAACAATTATTTCATAGTTATAAAAACCTCAATAAAACGGTAAAGTGCACACTTTTTGTGTATTTTAGGGCCCTTCGTTGGCACCGTCAATAGAAAAGAAATTATGTTTTACAAACATTACTGATGACGCTCATCCGCCTAAAAGAACTGTAAAGAGCCAGTAACGTAATAAAATATAACTTGAAAAGGGCCTACAAAAATATATTTGTTTACATAATTATAACTCAACGGTATATATCTACCTGAAAAAGTTAAAAAAAATGAAATATGAAATAAGTGCAATTTGAATTGCTTCCATTGAAAGATTCATTATATCTTCATTGTCTACAGGAATTAACATGTATAATGTTTTGTCAATCACGTTAATACATAAATATTATGAGTGTAGATATAACAAAATAAGAATAATACAATTTTATAAATTATAATACTTTCAACATAAAACATATGAAAGAACAAGTTCAACAAAGTCACAAATTTACAAAGTCATAAGTATTTTTTTGTTTTGAGAACGAAAAAGGACTACTTTCTGAAAAGTTTACTATCCAAAGAGAGCTAAGTATACCGGGTGATTCTCTAAGGTGGCTCACCCCTATAACTTTTTTATTATTGGAGATAGAAAAACGAAATTTGAAGGTTGTGTATTATAGTTCTACTTACATTTTTTTAACATATTTACTTGCTTTGCCGTACTTTGAGTTTGACCGGAAATGACTCCAACTTAAGATTTTTGAATGGGACATCCTATATAATTTTACTTATTTCCATCGAGAATGACATTTTGAATCCAACAATACTTCACTTGTCAATATTTGACAAATACAATCATTTTTATTTCAATTTTTATTTTTTGATCTAGAATGCCATGGATCGTGTAAATGGCTTCGTTCTTAATCAAGTAAGAAAACTACGACTTTGAGGCTTATGACTTCACAGTTGTTTTAAGAATTATTTCACAGTCGCGAATATAACTTTTTCCAGTTAACTTGATTTTTTCAAATGGAAATGGGGTGGCTCGTCGACTTTTTGTGAAATATCATTTTTGTCAATTTGCTGAGCAGAACGTAATGGTCTATTTCATCGAAGGCTTTTGGAAAGTCTAAATAAACAACATCGACTTGTTTTTGTTTGTTCAGGTACGTACAGAAATATTGATTTAAACATGCAAGATTTGCCATACATGATATTTGTTGTACGAAACCAAATTAAGTAGGAGAAATAACTTTTTGAATATAGGAGAACATAACATTTTGTACACATATCTCGAAGATTACTTATGGAGCATTTTGCCTGGTGGCCAAAAGCTTCAAAGAAAACGGCTCAGGCGATAGTCTCTGGCTTACAGAGACAGGTTTGTCTGGTGCATATTGCCAATTGCGCACATCAATTTAATGCAGAGTGCAACAGACTGTTGGTTGACACTGGAAGTCACAGCATTCTGGAAATGACCTCTGACTGTATGCCTACAACTGTCAACTACGAACTGATTGTTCCCGAGTAGAGAGGAATGTTGTGGGTTCACATATGGATCAAAAACACCTTCAGGTTATGGTGCAGATGATTTCCGTCGCAGACCCAGAACAGAGATATCAACTTGCCTAGGAACCTATGCGATTGCATTTCAAGCAGAAATTTACGCTTTTGAATTGTTTTCGGAGAGACTGGAAGAATCCAACCTTATACACAAATCGATAAAAATATTTTCGGATAGTCAAGCGGCGTTGGAAGCTCTTGACTCCTACCGAGTAACGTGTAAATTGGTAGAAAATTGTCAAAAATGACTCTCCTCGATATGAAGACATATTGTCTCTGGTCTAGATTCCTGAACATACTGGTCTGGAAGGCAATGAGGCTGCTGCAACAGGGGGGTGCTGCAAGCAGCTTCCTGGGACCAGAACTTGTCATAGGTATCGATTGAGGCTTTGCAAATAAATATTGAACACCTGGATGGCAAGAAGATTTACAGACTCCTGACAGAATCTATCAGGCTTGGCTCACTCCAAGGCGTTTATTCACCCTTTGAAGCTTGATATCAAACAGTTGGACAGAAGGGATGAACTACGATATCTAACAGGCCTTCTCACAGGTCACTGTCATTTGAATCATCATATGCGAGACTCGGACTGTCGGAAGATAGTGAGTGTTGCCTCTGTTTGGAAAATGATGAAACACTATCCCCGCTGGGGATCGAATCAGATTTTCAGAGTTTGGGAGAGTCGTGCTCATACCATCTGACCTGAATGACCACTCATAATACAAACTAATCGGCTTCTTTAAGAAACTGGGTTAATTTGGTCGAATAAGAATATGTGTGAGCTATAATAAACCCTTGCGGGTTGCGGTGGAGGGTCGAATAGACCCTCTCACTTCTACCCTATTCTAACCTAACCTCTCACTAATAAACAAAACATGCTAAACAATGAAACTGTGAACATTTGTTCAATAAATAATATGTCGAAATGAATAATTGTTCATGGCACAGAGTGGTAGAGTTTGAGTGAGTTCAGTGCTAATACAGGGTTTTTTAAATGCATTTTCAAAATAATGATTTGGTTTGAGAGTCCAACTCTACTACTCATTAGGTGTATGATTTTTTGCTGTTCACACTTTTAATAAGTTATGAATTCTCCAAAGTTCATTTAACAAATATTGTTCGTGGTTTCAATTGCTTATTTGTTCTAAATATTTGTAATTACTCATACATTTTTTTCACTATCTAGATCTGTGGATACGTTTGTTCGACTATTTTTGTGATGAATCAAAAGTTACAACTCTCATTGTCTAATTAACTATTTTTAGAGAATAGAAGTCTGAAGTTCCATTTAAGGAACGGTTAGGACGTCAATTTTCAAACTGCGGCTCCAAATCCGAATTGAAAAGACAATCCGTTGTTGTCGTGGAATATCAGGCCACATTTTTCTCAACTCTAGATGAACTACTTTTAACGTTTTTGGGGTTTCAGTTGTGAATTTGCTGCCCTAAAGGGTGGGAAGTTTTTGTGCGTGGGGGTAGAACTCATTAAAAATATCTTTAGATGAATAATAGGTTCTTTTGATAACAATGAATTTTATTTAGAGGGGTCAAACGGAAAGTATCAAGAATCACACAGTGAAAAGAATAGTACAATAGTTAGGGGTGGACACTCTTTGAACTTCCAATGGCGTATACGGACCATTGAAAATAACATTTGACCAATTCTACATTCGAAGAAAACTGTAATCCCGGCTTATGACCAATTTTATGGCTTTAATTGTCAATTCCGCCCCACATGGGGCCAATGGATTATCAGTACTGGACATATGTAATAATTTTCTTTTCTCCTTTTGTAGTTCGATGCGTGGGATGGATTGCATTGTGGTGTAACGACCGATGGTCAACACACAAAGATAACGATTGCTATTCTATTTAAAACTTGTGATCGAAAACATTTGGTGAGAAACGGGGTGGCAGTGTAAAACAGTAGCTCTATCCATTATATTTGATATGTCACGGTCATAAAAATGCGGTTGAGGAAAAATTGATAATTTTGAAATTTTTTTTATAGTATAATAAAGAATAGATACTACTGGATTAAAATTATTAACATCTAGTTCCGGACAATAATAATGCGAACTTACCGGACAAAATCGTGGTATGTGTATTATACAGTGCATTTCTTTAACTTCCCCCTTTTATTTTTTGAACGGGTCAACACAAAAAAATGAAATTTGGTATAATGACATTAATGCATAAATACTTTACTTTGAAGTAAAATTGACAAATGAAACTTTCAAGATGGAGACTGGGCGCCATCTGGAAAAAAAAAATAAATAGAGAGGGGGGTCTTGTGACATACCTTTTTGAAGCTCCTGACAAATGCTTCATAACCCTAGAATATAATGTCAATATCTTCAACTACTACAAAATGTTGGAATTTTTAATAATTGCCTGAATACATTTACTTTCAACTACATAATATGAGGTAGTAAGCTTGAAGTCAGTTCAGAAGATGCTCGAAATGGTTGTCTTGAACAGCCTATCCGATATTTCACACCGAACGTTTTTGAACACAGTAACGTCAATATATCCACAAATATCTATTATTCTCTGCTGTATATCCAATATTGAAGCAGGTTCCGTTTCGTACACCTTTGGCTTCAAATAACCCCATAAGAAAATGTCCAAAGGTGTCAAATCTGACAAGCGGGCTGGCCATTCTGTAGGACCTCGACGACCAATCCAACGCCGGGAAAAGCAGAATCCAAATAGTTTCTTACTTGTCTAGAGTTATGTGGTGGTGATCTATCTTGTTGGAATACAATATCCATATCAAATTCGTTAGGATTCGCTTCGACGATTTTGGTGATGAGAGGGTCAACAGTAGTTTCCAGCATATTCAAATATAGTTTCCCTGTTGAATTTTAATCAATTAATAGAGGTCCTACAATATGGTATCCCAATATTCCTGCCCAAACGTTAGATTTTCCGGGATATTGGGTATGTGTTTCCCGGAAAACGTGATGTTCATTGTCGTTCTTACTTACTTACTTACTTAAAAAATAACTCAACAAACCTTATCGGGTGGTTGGAATTAACATATGGCAGATAAAAAGGAATATATTAAGAAATATCGATATTACTATGTTTGTCTTCAGGAAATTATTAAATGTTACGCCATTTTGTAGTAGGTGAAGATATTGACTTCATATTTCTAGTGTTGTGAAATAATTGTCAGGAGCTTCAAAATGATGTATCATAAGACCTTGTTTTCCATTTCATTCTTTACCAGATGGCGCCCAGTCGTCATCTTGAAAGTCTCATCTGTTAATTTCACTTCAAAATAATGTATTCATGCATTAATTTCATTATCCCAAATTTCAATTTTTTGAGTTGACCCGTTCAAAAAATAAAAGAGGGGACTGTGTCCAAGTTAAGGAGACCCAGTATGACATCTATAACACATACAAAATTGATTGAATTAGGAAAATGTCACACATTCAAAGTTTATTCAAATGATGTTTTGTAATTTAGGAAATTCCCTTGATGTCAGATACATCAGTGGAGTTGTCGCTAAAAAAGTTAAATTATAATGGGGTGATTCTTTTTTGCTGTCCTTATAGAAAATTGAATTTGGTGATGGTTCCTCGGAGTGAAACGTCGGATTCTATACAGCTTGGACATTGGCAGTGAGAAAGTGTTTTTGTTTTTTGATATTCTCTTGTGAGAACGTGAGAAAAAAATTGGACGAACTAAACGAATTTAGGTTCTTCTCGAATATCTTCGTAGTAATTGTCATTTTATAAAACTTTCAGTGATTAGTTTTGGTATAGTATTTCATCAGTTTGGACTTCCATTGTCTAATATAATATAAATTGATTTGAAATCCCTGAAAGACTCTGTAAAAAATTAAAAAGATTAACCGAAAAATAACAATTTTATTAAACAAAAAACAGAAATTACAAAGAAATAACAGACAAGCAACAAAGAAAAAATAAAAAAATAGAAATATTACAAGCTAAAAAAAATAAAAAAATATCATTAACAAAAAATGAAAAATTAAAAGATTGCAAACCAAGTTACATCACGAAGTTTCGATTGTTAGTATCCACAGTCGTCTTCTCTCTCCGCTTCATTGGTTTTAGCGGGAGATGACTGTTTGGCGAGAGTTGATCGTTTTTCGCTTGATTAGAGGTTTCCATATGTTACGTATCTCTACTCTAGTTCGACTAAATGCGTTGTTGGACAACATATACGCGGCTTCTTTGAATTTCCCCCTAAACCAGTGTTCCTCTTTGTGGATGATTTCAGCCTGAGCCCACTTGATGTTGTGTTGATGAGTTGCTGGTTTCTCCTCGCTGTGTGTTTCTTGTGCTCAGCAATGCGAACTTTCAATGGCTTCTTAGTTTCCCTGATGTATG
>WOGP01010792.1:0-10184 GCA_015342065.1 Leptinotarsa undecemlineata
AGGCTCTGGGACCTCCGATATTGGGCATCAGGTTTGCTAGCGCTGTAGTTGTTTTCTCTGCCTTGAGTACACTTTGTTTTATATGATCTGCAAAGGTCCGCCTAGTATCAACCCATACTCCCAGGTACTTTACCGCCTTGCTTAGTCCAATCTGTGTTCCTTCGATATCGAAATTGATTACCCCTATTTTCTTACGCTTTGTCAGGAGCACGGCTCCGGGTTTTTCGGGGGTTAGTTTCGACGCCTACTTTTCGTCCATTTTGATACTCGTAGTATACCTCTATTTGCTACATTCATTAGGAGATTCTCTTTTCCAGCTGCCACTACTACTGCCACGTCATCTGCAAACCCTACCAAATCAGTTCCATCGGGTGATTCAATTAAAAAGGCTCATCACACAGGATGTTCCACAACGTAGGTCCTAGGACTGATCCCTATCGGACACCGCTATTTATACTGATAGTTTTTGTGTCATCAATGGCTCCAGTAAAATTTCTTTCTCTGATAGATATGAGGCTATCATATAAATTAGGCTTTCTTCCGCGCCTCTGTTTCTAAGGGACTCCAATATGAATTGCCATGTTGCACTGTTGAAAGCAGTTTTCACATCCAGCGTTATGACTATGCAGAGGTTTTGTTGAATCCTTGCCTCATTGGCATTATTGACTTCAGTGTTTATGGTGTCTACTGTTTGGCGCCCTTTTCTGAACCAGAACTGTTGGTTAGTTAAACCCCCTGTTCGTACAATTTCCTCATTAAGACTTTCAAGTATTCGAGCTAATTCGAGAAGTTTTCCTCCTTTAGAATCCAAGATACAGATAGGTCTAAATGATGATGGGTTGTCTATAGGTCTATTTCCTTTCCTCAAGAGTACTAGTTTTGCATTTTTCCATTCGGCAAGAAAAATTTCTTGATTTATTGATTTGTTATAGTCAGCTACAGCATAAGCTGGTTTGTTCAAGGCTACAGATTTGAGTATTTCTTGGGGTATGTAACCCGGTCCTGGAGCTTTATTATTTTTCAACTTTGTCGATACTCTTTGAATTTCTTCAATGGTGAAATTTGAGAAACTCCCATTCCTATCACAGATAAACTGAACCTTCTCATGTACAGGAAAAAGGTGATTTGTTACATCTTCCATATCACTCAAAGTAAGGTTTGGTTTTGATTGATATCCAAGCATACTCTTCGTGACTATTTTGTAGCCGTTGCCCGATATCTTGCCGATATCTTCGTCAAAATCTTCGCAAAGCCTTTTCCAGCACTCATTTTTTGATTTCTTGATGCGTTTCCTGAGTAACTTCTTACACCTCTTGTAGGCTTCCCACAGAATCATATTTTCGTTCAAAGTTGACTTTCTGGCTATCTATCTATCTATCTAAAGGTATTCAGGTACTGCTTTCTTCCATGCTCCTTAGTATCAAAGTTCGGGTTACATCAAGAATATTCGATAAGTGACTCATACCTGATTGAAGGGAATAAATATTACAATGTTGATAGTTGACAGTTCACGAATGGGGCAACCTGTATACAAAATGAGGCAATTATAAAATAGTTAACTCTATATTTATTATTTATTTTTATTTATTTTTCATTTATTTATTTTATAACTGAACATCAACAAGTTATAGCGATGGAAACTTCAAGCGCCGCACTGTGTACAGCTATTCTACATTACAATAAGCATGTTATATTAGAAAAATCAATGCACCCTTTGTCCAAGGATTGCACCACAATAATAAAGTATTGCATCATTCACTACGCAGTTACCCAGGAAATGATTCAGCATATTCAGCACATTCCCAAGATTTTTCTAGAACATTCGCAGAAACGCACATCTACATCAGCAGTTCCCGAACCTTTAAATATGGGAGACCAAGAGGACGCCGCATTCTTGACTAACTTCGCGACTATCTCTGTTCATCAAATCTTTAATCACTTTTGTAAATCTTTCTTTATTGTAACTCAAATTTGTGTGCAATAACTGATATTTTTAATGATAGAAATTCGGTGAGAACCACATAACAGGAATAACAATAGCCAATACTTGTTTACATCGATACTCTAGCAGAATTCATGAATATTAAAATATTTAAGGTAAAACAAAGTATCGTATCATTTCTTACTTACCTTCCCATTTTGACACTTCTCATTTCAGTGCTTATTTAGTCCCTACTGTTATTAAAATATTACATCACCATGAAAATATCGACTTCAGGTAAATTGCCCGAATCAGCTCTACTAAAGCTGTCTTCTAATGAACACATAATGGTCCTTAACTTTCAAATTGTAAAAATAAAAGAAATAAAAAATACCTAACACGTGGTATTTTCACACCACCAAATGAAACAAAATCCGACGATGGCAGCGATTCATAATCTCCAACTACAGGCCAAGTTGTCACCGCTCGAAACTCGTTACCTGGTGTGACGTCAAGATCTACCGCGGGCTATCTCACATTTTCAATTGCTCTTGCTCAGTTGTTAATTGACATATAAACCGGAAAATTTTGTGGGATACTTGGGAAATGATTTACTTTCATAATATTTAATTTTTAATAAAAACTAAATCAGCCTGAATGAACTCATTATTAGTCTTCGTAATGTAAAATTCCCAAGGTATATCTCTTTGAAGGGCTGGTATTGCTATGGCCGGGTTTCTTCGCATAGATGGGTGGATATAGTGATTCTGCACCCGACTAGTAACACATTTTCTGTCGGTCTAAGGTCTATCACGAAGCCAGTTGATTTGGAGATCGCTACCAGGTTCGAGAAAACTCCAACTTTATTAGCAACGAACCTTTGGAAATGCCCTTTTTCGAAGAGAACCAGTATTCTCACTCTGTGAATCTCACTTATGATTCGACCATTCATATTTCAATTGAAAATAATCACATCACAAATTCGTAATATTACTTCATAGCAAAATAAGGTGATTCAAAACTTTTGAATCTATGTTTATATCAACGATTCTTCACAGTACTTACCTGGCAATATGTGCCAAGTTAACTGGCTATTCCCAAAAGCATTTTTTGCATCGGTAAACATTCACTTACGTTCCACCTAGCGAATTTCTGCCATCACACATCGAAATTCTCTGGACGCCGGACCGAAAAAAGGCCGCCGCTGCCGCGCTGCCCGAAAAGGAGCAACCCCATGGGCGCCTAAGTGGTTCCACGTATCGTCGCGTATCGTCCATCAAGCATCCGCTCATTACCGACAAACATTCGAAACGTTTTAATCGGAGCGAGCATGAATGGCCTTATTCGTGAGCCGTGAGGCGTTCTCCCGGATACCGGGTTTCGCAAAATGAGGAAATTATTGGAATCTGTTAATAGGCGCAAGTACAGTGAACGATTGATGTTTTTCGCTGCCATTAATTTTTTGGCAAAATCTGAACGAGTTTGTAATACCTAATTTTTAATTAATCGGGTAACTATTGTGATGAGTTTTTCTGTAGAAATACATTAATAAAAAAAACATTGATTCCATTCCTTTGTCAACTGAATCTCTGTATTGCTACATTATGAAGCTGAAACTGGCGGCCAGAGCTAGGGCCGGTCCTAGTAGCACTAGAGCGTCTCGTCTACCAAAAATGTAATATTTCGTCTATCAAGGCGTCAATGGGTTTCGATTAAATTGTTTATTTTTATTTTTCCGAGCTATTATATCTATTTAAGCTGAGCTATTATATCTACATACTTAATGACTAAAAATGTCAAAACAAAAAGAGATCTAACAAACATGTATGCAATAAACTAATAACCATTTTCCACATCAGTCTCAACGCTTTCTTTTCCAAATGTGATACGTCATAGTCGTGGTTGAACTCAAGCTTTTCTGTCAAAAGATGGGTTACAAATGTGAAATTGTTTTTATTTAAAACAGAGACAAAATGAGAAAGAACACAGGCTTTGGTGGCCGGTGTCATGATTGAAGAGATAAAAATTCGGATTGGTAGGCTGTGGTCCAATGGAATGGAGTATGTGAGCTGAATTGTAGTTTTTAAACGAAACTTGATATTGGCCAAACCGAAAAAACTTCCTCCAAAAGAATAAAAGAGCATAAAAGTGGTGTTTTCAATGGGAATTCATTTGCAAACCATCTTTTGACAGAGGGTCACGAGTTCAACTACAACTATGACGTAACACATTTGGAAGAGATATATTTGAATATCAATGTTTTGGAATGCTTGGATATACATAGATTTGATAAATTGGATAATTCATTGAATGACCAAATACAATTAAATTATTTTTTTCTGTTGAATCTGTTTCTTATATGTAAATTGGTGATTAGTTTAACACATGTCCATTTGAAAAGTGGGTATAATGTTTAAATTTTTAATTAAGTTATTATTATTCATTAAGTGGGAAGATCATTGAGGAAGTTATTGTATAGTGAATTGGAGTTGCTGTTTGTGAAAATTTCACAATTGACATGTTGCTTGAATACATTATGGATTTTCATCAAGTATAGATAACCAATTCTATCACATATTTCTATCTACGTCAGTGAAAAAAGTTATTTATTTTGTTCTAATGGTGAAACTTGACAGAACGTTCACTGAATGATATATGACTTATATTAGAGCTATAAAACTAAATCAATAAAATCTGTAAAGGTTTGTAGTGTATACCAGAAAATAAAAACAATCAACTTTGAATGATAAATTGCTCGAAACTACAATAATGTATGGCGATCTTATGCAGATAATCCGTTGAGCCTACCCCAGGTCCCAGAATATCTGCAAATATGGCAAACTTCAAATGTTTTGAACTTACAGACTACAAAGTGAAGAACTCTCTTGCAACGAATTAATTTAAAATAATCATCAGGATTCATAATCCTCATCAGAAAAAATTTTGTTGATTCGCATACCTTTTTCCTTTCTGTTTGGAAAATTGGGGTGCTTATAAATTTTAATGGCTTTCCTATGGAGTAGTGATTGGCAAAAACGATAACAGTTTCAACTGCTACTGCTATTTTACTGCTATGTTATTAAATAGCAGGTAAGAACTGCTCTCATCATGACATGGCGGAATTTCCTTCACCTACTTACCTCAGCTAAGTAAGTACCCTACTTACCCTGTCATTATAATGTCACATAATCCTCTTCACCTGTTTATCTCAAAGATCCTTGTTTGCTCTGTTAATACAAGGGTTGTTGTTATTACTTTTCATTTATTTTTATTAAATAATTCTTTTTTGTTCACAATTTTATCTTATGTCAGTTTTTTTATTTATTTCGTTTGTGCAACCTGTTACTCAAATGTAATATATTTTCTCCATTATGTAGTAATAAATCAGAATATTTTACGCCCATCTATTCAATTACCGGTTGTTTGAAACAATAACCGTAATGAAATTCCAATGATCGAAACTAGCAAACCAATCTGCAACAACTACATTTGGTTTATAGTCAGAAATGAATGTTCTCATCGCTTAACTTATCTTAACAAGGGAGTTTATAGGGAAGTACAAGTGGCGCAGGTGCGCAGATGGTAACAACAGCAGACTGTTAGGTTAGGTTAGGTCATAAGTGCGTGGGTCTATTCGACCCTTCACCGCAACCCACAAGGGTTTATTTTGGCTCACAGCTATTCATACTCGATCAAATAAACCCAGCTTCTTAACAAAGCCGATTAGTTTGTATGGTGAGTTGTCTTTCACGTCAGATGGTAAGAGTACGACGCTGCCAAGCTATGAAAACCTGATTCGGTCCCCAGCGGGGACCGAATCAGGTCCCCGCTACAAAGTATGTGCTCTGCTATTTCATTATTTTCCACTCTGTCTTCCGACAGTCCGAGTCTCTGCATATGATAATTCAGATGACAGTGACCTGTCAGAAGAAATGTTAGACATCATAGTTCAGCCCTACCGTAGGAGGGATATATCAAGCTCAGAAGGGTGAATGAACGCCTTTGAGTTGGCCAATTCTGCAAGATTCTGCCAGAAGTCCATGAATCTTTTTGCCATCCAGGTGTTCAATGTTTGTTTGGCAAAGCCTAAAGCGATGTCAATTACAGGTTTTGCTCCGTTGAAGCTGCTTGTAGCACTCTCCTCTACAAGGAAGTCAGCAGCCTCATTGCCTCCCAGGTCAGTATGGCCAGGAATTTAAAACAAGAGACAATCTGTTAAGTCTTTCTCTCAAGTAGAGTTATTTTTGGTGAATTTCAACTAATTCAGACATTGCTCGATAGGAGCCAAGAGCTTCCAACGCCGCTTGACTGTCCGACAATATTGTTATTGACTTGTGTAAGAGGTTGGATTCTTCCAATCTTTCAGCACAAGATATTCAATAGCATGAATTTCCGCTTGAAATGCAATCGCATAAGTTCCTAGGCAGGTTGATATCTCTTTCCTGGGTCTGCGTCTGGAAAAAACCTGCACCAGAACCTGAAGATGTTTATGATCCATCTGTGAATCAACAACTCTCTGCTCTTAATATTTCCTTCTCCCGGAGGATCCAGTCCTCCAGAGACAATCTGTTAAGTCTTCCTTCGAAGAGAGTCTCGTTTTTGGCAACTTGCTACCAATTTAGACATTGCCCGATGGAAGCCAAGAGCTTCCAATGCCGCTTGACTGCTCGAGAATATTTTTATTGACTTGTGTATGAGGTTGGATTCTTTCATAGCATGAATTTCCGTTTGAAATACAGTCGCATAGCTTCCTAGACAGGTTGATATCTCTATCCTGGGTCTGCGTCTGAAAACCCATGCACCAGAACCTTTAGGTGTTTCTGATCTATCTGTGAACTAACAACTATCTGCTCTTAATATTTCCTTCTCTCAGAGGATCCAGTCTTCTCTTCTCGGGAACAGTACCTTATGAGACAGTTCATAGTTTGACAGTTGGATGCATAAAGTAAGAGGTTATCCCCAGAATGCTGTCACTTCTAGTGGCAAGCAGCAATCTGGTGTACTCTGCATGATATATATTTCTGCAACTGGAATTGTGCACTAGTCTATATGCAGTTCATCTAGCCTCTCTCTCCAGAAAAATGTGGAGAGGAGGTAGATCTGGAAGGATATCCATGGCCGCTGATGATGTCGTACTGATGGCCAGACAAGCCTGTATCGGTAAGCCAGAGAGTTTAGCTTGAGTCGTTTTCTGTAATGCCTTCGGCCACCAGTCAATTGATCCATAAGTGATCATTGGTCTGACAATACATAAATTCATTGGATTTGTATGGGACCTAAGCCCCAAGTTTCACAAAAAATTCTTCGACATGTCCATAGGGACAGTCTGGCTTTGTGTGAAACTTTTTCCATGTGAGCGTACCAGGTGGGTTTTTTATCAAGGACACTGCTAAGATATTTTGACATATTTGAAAAATACATTACTAAAAAACTGTTCCCTGATTACTTATGACAAATAACGCCGTTGTAGATTTGTGACATCTACAACTACTCAGCAAGTGGTTCAATGTAAAATTTATTGTACTTCAAGTAATAATTTGAAGAAACACGTGAACATGTATGCTCGTTATGTTAAAAAACAGTTTTATGGCATTAGAAAATATCGAAAATAACGAGACATACAAGTAGCCTTTGATGTGTTCTTGGTTTGGATCACCCCGAAGAAAGAAAAACTAGCGTTCTAAAATATTTGAATAAATGAATAATTTCGTCAAAATTCAATTCTTGAAATCGCCCATTGTCATCAGTCCGGTGTGACCCTGTAGATCCTCTGAGAAATACAAACCGAATCGAGACGGCGGTGGCGATCGGAGCGAATAGCGCGGGCCCCCCCGCAACGTAATTGCGGGCCGCGAGTGTGTTCGGATGGGTGGTCCCATAACGCTTCCCGCTGATGATGGTCAGAATCGCCCGCCATCGGCTAGACGTGGAGCTCTCGACCAGCAGAAGGTGCTGGAGAGTGCAGAGACGTCGCTGGAGGGATGCCATCGGATGATGCATAAACATAATTGAAAATGAAAAGTTTTGATGATGCCTAAGAAGTTTTTCTTAGGGAAGAAAATTGTTTTCTGGAAACCACCGAAGACATGACGTGTTAACTACGTTTGAGTTGTTCGATTTTTGTGACACTGCTTCACCCCCATGGAAGACCATAAACCATAAGAGCCAGAAGCTTCACTCAAAAGACTGTGCGACTTTGGAGAAATCCCTTCCGTGAAGTAGTTCCATAAATCAAGTGACCCAACGAAACATATTTTTGTGTTCAGTCGTTTGGCAGGTCTGTACAGTAAAGGTGAGCTCCAAATTCATGTGATTTCATGGAGTCTAGAAGGTTCAAAATGTATTTGGGTAAGGAATATCATCATTTAGAATTGATTTGTTTAGTTCAAGTAAACGATGTAGTGCAACCTACGATCCAACAGCTCCCCTTTAATAATATAGATAGGGAGCTACCTAATTTCGTTATTCAATAATGATTTCTGATTATATAAGAGTCACAATAACTCATTCACAGATATATACAATCGATTGCATCAAAAACACTTCACTAACTCTCTTCGAAAGTTTCTGATAATTCCTCTTCCAATTTATCTATTTCACAATCACTGTCGTCATTTGAATCAATAATGAATTTATTTACTCCATTAATATGGAAGTGTCCAATCTCCATATAGTCTTTTTCAACTAAAATTACTTTTTTAATATTTTTCTGCCAGTCTTCTTCAATAATATTAGATACTTACTCCTATTACCTTCTTATCATATTTTCAAAAATTTTGCTTTATTTCAATTTTCCTCAAGTCAACTCGATGGGATTGAAAACACAAAAATAGCGGGGAAGTCTCAGTATGTTGTGTCCATACTTTTCAGCAATACTCTCAAGGGCATACACTTTGTTTTTGTCTGTAAAACTTCGAGTAGTTGCTTTTTGGTATTGTAATTTTCAAATTACAAATTGTTATCTATTAAAAAACGTTGTATTTCATCTTTCCTCGAATTTTTATTCGGTACCTTGATGAGCTGTCCCGAATGATAGGAAGCGTTGCCAAGAACTATTACACTATTGGCATCCAAATTTGGGATCATCATTTCAAAGAATTCGAAACCCATCCTTCACTTCCTCCGCAATGTACACTGATTAGTCGCGATACTTTGTTTGCAGGCATGTTAGGCGTACACAGTCTCGAGCTACCAGTCCACCCATTCGTAACTGTGTCATGAGTGTCATACCAACATAAGTCCAAATAGAAAATTTGCCGTTGTTATTGTCTATATTGAGTTATCTGTTTCGATTGGAATTACTACACTGAAAAAAGTCTGCGTTGTTATCACACTCGTTAATTTTATTATTATTTGTCCAGGGACGCCACAATTTAAACAAATAACAAACATTTTAAGTAATTATAACTGCACCAATATCAAATTTCAACACTCAAATCGCGATCAGTTCCTGAACTGAACATTGACAACACGACGGCTCCCATTCTATTCACCACATGACTTCAAATTCAATTTTATGATTCTTCAGCCAATCTTAAAACTTGGTTAGTAAAAATTATATAATACGAACTGCCAATTCTACACTCTACGTGGACTAGTTCGCAACCGGTTCATTCCCATGTATTGGTTTTTTGGCATTCGAGCCAACTTTAACTGTGCACAGTATAGTTAACTTCGACTATATCATATATATTAACGGACCTTGGATGTAATGAAATATCTTTCATCATGGGAGATGAAGTTACACTTTCGTGATGCTGCTATAGCGAGGTGACCAATTCAACTGGTACAACAATGTTTTTCATATTATTTATTGCCCTTATTACACTTATTTGCTGCATTGTTGCGAAAGCATTCAAATTCCTCAATCTCGAGTCTTCATTTCCTATCTTTCTACCAGCGTAAATCCTATTTTTCAATGTTCCCCATAGAAAATAGTCCAAAAAAGTAACATCTGTTGATCTTGCAGACTATCTTATTGTCCCATTATTTGTTTCAAAATAGAAGGACTTGAATTCGAACATTTATTGTACAATGATTTTTTACAGTGCAATTGAAGAAATATGAGTAGGTACCTAAAAATAAAAAAAAACTCTCGAAAAACTCTGCGGTGCATAGGGAGACGTGCAAGTTACTATTGTGTTTTTTTAATCAACTCCTGGGCTGTAAATTGAGAATGAGTAATTCACACAATTATAATCGAATATTACCGTAAAATCCCGAAATATAAAATTGAATTTAATTTCTCAGTATGAAGTGAACG
>WOGP01010793.1:0-10184 GCA_015342065.1 Leptinotarsa undecemlineata
ATAGGTATACGGAATAAGTATATGAATTTGTTGACAAAGTGATAATGAATCATAATATGATATATACGGGGTGTTCTATTTGAAAAATCAAAGAAGCCGCTACTTTATAGTAGAAGCGATAACGCCGCTTCGTCTAAAATATTTTAGGCGTGTAGGTCATATTGACTTATGCATTCAGGTTGATCCGTTGAATAGTTTGCCAGAAACGGCTAATTAACGCTCATCATGAAAAATTGTATAGTCGGTGAGCATACTTGAAGACTGGCTATAAATCAAATAATCTAAAGGAACATTTTGTTCAGATCAGTCTCAACTCTCTATACTATAGATCAATGTACTGACACCAGTCAGGAAACAACTACTCCCCTGGCTACCACGAAGGGCGTTGGATTATATCCGACAGGTGTCAGTGCAGGATTCTTCACTGTAGTTATTCCTGCATACGCTGTTGACAACTGCCACGATATATTTTCAATTATTGGAACACACTTGCAGACCGGTTTCGGGCTGTGTGGTCACTCGTCAGTACAAGGTAGGTACATCAACATAAAGTCGATAATTTCCAATTATTGAAAATAGAATTCCTTCAGAGTATCATTTCTCGAACTAGGCTGAAGCGGTCAACAAATAACAGATTTGTCATAGCCCCACCTGCCTTTGAACGAGGTAACCAACCGCATATCCGAAATTTGTCCAATTCCTCACATAAGAAAAAAAACTTAACATATAGTCAGTGGGCATACTTGAAGACCGGCTATAAATCAAATAATCTGAAGGAACAAAATGAAATAAGCTTCTACGCAGATAAAAAAATAAATTCATAATTCCAAAGTGTTTTAAATGTGAAATTATGTAACATTGTACTAACATTCTGAGTATTGATGTTTATATTCTCTTATCATGCAAATGTTCACACAGTTCACAGTTCGACTGTATTCTTTGCTGGGAAAATTCCACCGACTCTACAAATAGCAGAATAAAATTTCAAAGTATATGTTCAAATTGTCACATGATACTTCTTTAATAAAACACTTTCAAACTCTGAAAGTCCTGAATAGTCAATATCGAGATACTGATGAGCTTTTTACTATACAGTCCCGTCACATTAGCAAAACAAGAGGTCAACCTGGAAATGAGAGATAACGAGCTGTAAACTCCTACACACAGCGTTCTGAAAATTGTCTCAAAAGTCTCATATAATCTCGTATCTGCACCGTGAGTTATTCATGCCACAAAAATCAGTTTTTCGCGATTAACTCGGTTTATATATCTCCAATGATCACATTCTATATAAAAATTTTAGAGCTTAACATTTTAGCCAGATTTTGTAAAAAGGTCAACCGTGAATAATATCTTGTAAAACGTTATTGAATTGACGATAAGGTATCACCATTTCATTGCTACTTTTCCAAAAAATAACTGTAATCAAACAGTCTGAAAGTAACCTCGAAGGATACCTTCAATATGACTTAAGTCGGTATCCAATATAATTACCTTTTTGATATAAATGGCATGAGAAAAATCACCAAAGGCATTATATGGATTTCTTCGGCATCGCGTCGCATGCCGCATATCGTAAAGGCGATATTTTTTCAGTAGTTCTAGATAAATACGTTAAGTATTTACAAATTCATTACGATTCGGAAACTGTTGTTGTATTTGACGGATACTCAGACTACACTAAAAACATGAAAGAAATGGAACAACTGAGTCTTTAGAAACGTATGAAGTTTCATTTGACCAAACGATGATTTTGCCAATTAGTCAAATAGTTTTTGTCAAATAAATTTAATGAAAAAATTATTGATATAGTCATTGAAACCTCAAATAATGTGAATATTATAACAAAACAAGAAAGAGGTTATGCTTTCGAAAAATCTTAACTTCGGAGGAGAGGACTTCCTTCGTCATTGGAGAATACAAATATCTGCTCGTTATTTCAATTGGGCTCACTCAACTACTTTAAGAAAGGATTTTATTCAAAAAAGTTGGAAAGGGCAATGTCAAACCACAAATCCATTCGTCAAAAAGTTTTAACGAATATTCCCTTTCCAAAATCATATATTATTTTTACATGCATTTAGTGGCTATGACACAACTTTCACGCTGTGTGAAAAAAAGGAAAAAAACTTTAATGAAATCTCTCGAAAATTTTACTAAACTCGACCAACTGGCTCAAATTTTTCTACAACAAGACTGCCCTATACAGCAATTATACGAAAATGGAATATGCATCTTACTAACGATATATAATGCTTTTAAATCTGAAGACAGTATCGATCATCTTTGATACAATCAGTTCATTATGGCATGAATTAGAATCCCAGGAATGGGGTTCGGTGCCTGTAGCAAATAACAACACTATTACCACCATCTCGTGAGTAATTCTGTAATTGTAAGAATGAATGTTGTTTACACTGTGAGTGCAGAAAATCGGGGTTGCAATGACTTGTAGCGACTCTGAGAAAGTATGTATTTACCCGGAAATTCTGCATGGCCTGGAAACAACTATTCAGGACAACGAAGATGATGACAATGAAAAAAATATTTCAAACTCGGAAAATGATATGATGAAGAAGGAAAAGAAGGTGAAAATAAATAGTTTTGTCCTTTTAAAAATGAAATATGTACATTTATTTTTACCTCATTTCAATTCACATTGTGAGAAATATACAGATACCCAATGAAGATAAAATTTATTTATTGTTTTCATTTCTTCTCGACGTCTAATTTGAATGAAATAATTGATATAGATTCAGTTAAGTAGGTATTGTCAAATAAAAATTATGCATATGCAAATTGCTTTTGATTATAATGTATTGACTGATGAATAATACAAATTATTTATTGTTGATAATATTTCATCAATTTTAAAACTGTATACCTACAAGGTATTATTTACTGAGATTCATGGTTGACTTTGCATTACAGTGAATATGGCTGAGCTCTGCGGGTTCTCCGTCGTCCTCTATCTCAAAAAACGGTCGGGGATATGAAAAAAATTTCAACAAAATCTCAAATTTTATGCTCCAAAATATTTATAATGGATGCTAAAATCAATGAAGCTATCGAAACCGAGATAATCGTGAACAACTAGCTTCTGTTACCTTTGCCTTGAATAACTTCGGGCGCAGACAGGATATTTCAGGAGACTTTTGAAATAACTTAAAGAACACCAAAATGAAGGTGTACATGAATTAACAGCTCATTACCTCTCATTCTCAGATGAAACTCCTAATGTGATTGGACTAATATGTAAAGGAAAGTCTGTTCTTATTCCCACTTCATGCAATGTGAGTCTAATGACACACAGGTTTCTAGATGATTATTACCATAGGTAAAGAACGTACTCTTTTCTCGTAACCGATTGCTCAACCACATCTCAGTGGTTGTTGCCATTTCAGCAGATAATACCTTGAATTTTCAAAATGAAATCTGACCAGTTCTTCACATTATTTTTTATTTTCTCTTTACAAATTAGTACCATCAAGAGATGACTTAAACTAGATCCTTATAACAACTTAGAAGCATAGCCAGAGCCATTACCATAGATGAAGAGGTCACGAAATCAGTATAATCAGATATAATGTTGGTGAATACTTGTTGACTCATTTCAATACATTGTATACAACAGATCATATCAATTCGTTGAGAATTATTTCAATACGGAACAAAACGGTTTTGTAGGAAATATATCTATAGAGTCCAACCTGTTGATTTCCACTCACAGAGTAAACAAGATAGAAAATAAGTTGAGTATCGACCACATCTGAACATATTTCTAAGAAACTTTTGATGAACTGGATAAGTTGAGTCAATACGGGTTAACAGAAAATTCTCCAAAATTGTTCAAAATGTATTTGGAAAAGAGATATTAGCTAGTAAAGTGTCATGGTTTTCATTCACAAAAGTTTGAAGTTACCTCTGGTTTCTCCCAGACTTCACATTTCATATAAAAGATCTTCCTTCAGTGCTAGAACTGAAGTGTTTCATATTTGCTGATGACTTAAACATGTATAAAGAAGTGCAGTATACAAATTCTACCTACTTCCAACCATCGTCGATTGGAAGTAGAAAGTAATATCAGTTGATAGATCTTGTGTTTACAAAAAAACTACAAAAATTTCAACGGATGCAGCTATAGCTACCTGTGTGATATCCGGGTCCAGGAAATAATACAGATATAAAAATAATTGATTTACTTAATATGCATAGAAGACATAGTATCTACTCAAGAAAGTGACAAACCATAGACATGTATTTCAGGCTCTTAGCCCATCATCAGTGTGGTGCAGCCAAGTGCAAATATGGGCAATACTTGGTTGTCAAAAAATACAAATGCACGGAGCCATCGCAGAAGAAGCCAGCCGCACATTTGTGTTTTCAGTTATAAGTTCTTGTGTTTACAATAAAACTACCTAAATTACAAAGGATGCAGCTATGGCTACCTGTGTGAAATTCGTGTCCAGAAAATGATAGCGATATGAAGATTATTGAGCGTGTCATTATGAATAGAGCATATAATTTATTGAACATGGCACCCAAGAAAGTTGCGAACCATGGACACGTATTTTGGGCATCCGTCCCATCATCAGTATAGTGCAGTCAAGTGCAAAGATGGGCAACACTTAGTTGTCAAAGGAAATACAAATGCACTGAGCCATCAAGCAGAAGCCAGCCGCACATTTGTGTTTTCAGTTAAAAGATTTTATGTTTACTACGAAAGTACGAAAATTACCACGGATGCAGCTATAGTTACCTGTGATAAATTCGTGTCCAGAAAATTATACAGATATGGAGATTATTGAGTGTTTTAATATGAATAGAGGAGATAATTTATCATTAAAGTGGCAAACCATAGACACTTGTTTCGGGATTTTGGCCCATCCTTAGTATGGTGTAGCCAAGTGCAAAGGTGCCAAGTGCAAATTCTTCTTGTCATATTTCCAACTTCTTATGTGGACTTCATAATCGGGAATTTCTTATTGAGGAAAAGCAAAATAGGTTCACGTGACCTACTCCTATTTTTATGTCATAACAAGTAGTCACTAACATCAATAATTAAGAATCAAGATACAATAGTAGATTTAGATATAGAAAATAAATATGGTAAATCTATTCATTTTCTGATGATGTCAACTCAGTCATCAAAAGTCGTGCCGAAAATGTATTTTTATTGAAATTGTTTCACAGCAGAAATTTCAATCCTACCTATTATTTTACCATTCGTTTGAAAAAAATTAGTTCGAGCTAGAAATGTCGATTGTGCGCAGAAATGATAGTGTTTTTTCCAAACATTTTTATCTATTCTGGAAATATTTAGGTTAGGAAGTTTTCATTGGGAAGCTCAGTGATGGTGATCTTCCCTATATACTCACCAATTCTTAAATCAAGTAAGAGTTCATTTCAAAACTCTCTAAACCATCATTCAATATACTTTTCCTACATCATATACATTATATTTTCCAACACCAGATTGGAAAATTAGCCATAATAAAGAAGCAGTGAAGTTACTCAAACAGAATAACATCATCATAAAATAAAGCATTACATATTCAGAAGTAATTCGTGTTCAAGCAACTTTTCCACCAGTATATCCGCATCGAACCGCTATTTTCTCTTACATTATTGAGCCAAAATCCTAATCCTCACGTTCAAACTAAGCTGGAACTAGTGTTAGATGTGGGGAATGTTTGGAGGGGTCTGCCGGCGAGTTTCCATTGTTTTAATCGAACTCATCTCGAGTTCTCATTTCGTGCAAATGTTGGCCGCCATAGTGGGGAATATTAACGCTCCTAAGGGTGTTGGGGTCGCAAGGGGTGCAACTCGGCTTTATCGAGCAGAATTCTGCGTTTAATCTAACTTGCGATCTATTTGTTCAAGCCATATTCTCTTTACTCTTCCAACACATCGTTCATTTCAGTCCATATCGCCAAACAGACTCTGGCAATGATGGATTCGTTCCTAATCATGAATAATGAAGATGAAGAAACATTGTGAACCATTTCTATCATTTATGAAAATTGGCGAAGTCGCCGCTATCAATGTAGTCTAGTATTTGGCGAAAGCCCTGGTTGTCATAAAATCTCTCTATTAGTAAATGCTAATAAATAGAAAAGATGATTATTGATATTCTGGATATGATACGGAAAACTTATCATGAATATTGTATGAATAGCTATAACTCGCGACTTTTTGGGTGTTCCCCGAATTTTTAACAAAAATTTCTCATTTGTGTGAAAGATATTTGCCGGGTTTTGTGGCCGTGGACTGCAGGTTTTTATGTTCGACATTTCTCGTTTGTCCGCACAATTAACAGGAAAATCGTTTACTAAATCAAAATTATAGTTAACCGTTATCGAATCTATGTTTATTGGAATTGACATACTTCATCATAATTGGGAATAAATCAAAGACAAAATGTTAAGTGAAACAAAATATAATATATTACTTGAAATTGGATTCATTGGAGATTACCTGGCATGAATGCAAAAAAACAAACAGATTTACAGGAGTCTGGTTCTGAATATGTATTTTGTCCATTAATAGTGCAATTTAGGATTAGAACATTCGTACTGAATGTTTATGTTGACCGCCATTCTGAATTCAGTAAGTCAGTTTCTGCTTGTGATGCACTGTTTGGAAGCTTTGGTGAAGTAATGAATATTACTGGAGATCTATCCCAACACCAAACCCTTATTTTCAACACCTCGACACGTGTTTCAATCACCAAGTGATCATTTTCAAGAGAAAGAATAGATTGCATCTACGTACAATGTTGTCCTTATTTATACTATAGATACCTTTACTAGTTACCTGCATCTTAATTGTTTGGAAATTAATTTCACAACATTGCCTAATCTACTAGTTAGGTAAATCTGATAATTAGAAATATTGCTCTAACAAATTATAGAGTGAACTATTAGGTATTAATCCACCATCGTTAATGAAAATATTTAATTATTTATTCATGCGAAACATGATAGGCGACTGCTGATTTTTCTGGTCTTCCATATTTTAGGTGTACTGAGTATTCTTTATATTTTATCTTAGATCTTCGAGTCTGTTCATACACTCCATTTCGTATATTCTAGACTTTTACGAATTCTCGACTTTGTCTTTTGGATTACTTATAAGGCTCTGTAGTGTATGACTTGATTCTAAAAGTCAGGATTTCATTCATTCTCAACCTGAACTCCTTCCTTATAATATCATCTACAATAACCCTTGAGAAACCATTACTTACTGCTATTTCCTGTATGGTCACATTTCTTTCGTAAACCTCTCTTGTTTCAGTGAAAACTTCAAGAGACGATGCACCAGAAAATTCAATCCAGCACGTTTGTACTGTCCACAGTGATGAAGTGTCAGGAGTTTACCTGTAACTGCTTTTTTCTTTCCTTGTTACATCGTATTCTAGCTTTCCATATTGACTCCTCATTACCAAAACGTCAAGAAATGGAAGTTGTTCTTTATTATCTGAGTCTTACGTAAGATTTTTTGATTATAGTCCATTATTTAAGAAATAACAAAGCCCTCAATGTAAGAATTTTTGTTATCGAATATCGCATATCGGATATAATCCAACACCCTTCGTGGTATTTGTCAGGGGAGTAGCTGTTTTCTGATAGGCGTCAGTCCATTCAACCTACTGTGTAGGTATATTCGAGACTGGCTTGAACGTTTAAAGTTTATTTCTTTAGATTTGTTTACTGCCAGTCTTCAAGCATAGCCCACTGACTGAAAAGAAAATTTCGTTATTATTGAAATTATTTTTCTCTAGTCATTCCCTGAGGTATTGTCAGGTCTGTGGTCTAGGAAACAAAGAACTAACATTAAAATAAACTGAAATCCCACCTTCTTGCAAAACGATGTTTTTTGTATGTTGTATGAACTCCAAGGAGTTTTGATACGGAAACGTGTTTCCGCAATAGGCAAGCTTTCAAATTCTATTTTATTATGTGTTAAGTAGAATATAATACGATGGGGACACGGTTGGGTATTGGGATAAAACACCGGTAATATTCAGTTTCTTTCATTCAAAATTATTTTCACGAAAATCTGTAGAAGTAACCTGGTGTGCCCAAAATACACCAAATCTCAAAAAAAAGATGTACTGTTAGAGTTTAGGACAGTACTAATGTTCACAGAAATTAATTCAATTTCAAATATTAAAAATAAATGCATCTAATTCCTGGAGTTGTTGAGATTGAAACTCAATTAGTTTTATGTGTAATAGTTCATACCACCAAATTGATTCAGAACGTAATGAACCATAGGCGAAAAATCATTAAATTCTAAGTACTACCTGAATCCTATTGAAAAATCAGTGAAAATTTTGTTCGACTCCTCTTTGATGCCTTGAACATTTCTCATCTCACTTTTTATAATAACAGTTTTATCATAAAATAGTATTTTTTCCGTCTATGACACTTTTATGAACAAAAACTGTTACCAATTGATTGATTATTGTGTGAAATAAATTTCAAACTGAAATTTCAAAAAGTAATTTTAACAATAAAAATTCAAAGAGAGAAGAGTTCGCATCTGCCTGTTGCCAAGTTTGAATACCTCCAAAATCAAAATCTGAAGTGGTAACGATGCGAAAGAGTTACTATGAATTGCATAGGCTTGGCAACACTGTATATTATTTTCTCTTTCTTTCTTGGTGTTTCGCTATAGTGTTTAGTAGTTTTGTTATTATGCTTGTTTTTGAGTCGTCCAAGTGTTGCGAAATTTAATATATAATAAAATCGAACCCACCAAAGACTCCCACCCGAGTTCGGACTTCCATTGTCTGATATCATATAAAATGATTTGAAATCCCTGAAGAAAGTAATAAAAAAAGGAATAATTGAAAAAGAATAGCTGAAAATAACAATTATATTAAGCAAAAAAACTGAAATGAAATAATAGAGGATAAAACAATTGAACAAAAAATAAAAAAATTCAAATTGAGAGATTCCAAGCCAAGTTACTTCACGACGTTTCGATTGTTAGTATCCACAATCGTCTTCGGGGATTTCAAATCATTTTATATAATATCAGACAATGGGAATTCGTACAAAAAAATCTGTTTTTCCGTTAACCAGCTGTCACACCCCTACAAACGACAGCCCTCAGAAGTCGAAACTTGTGCGAGCTAGGGATTAACAAGGTCTTACCTTCTAACGTGTGGTTCCTAACACCATCATGAAATATTGTCAATCACCTTCAAATAGAATAATTGATCTGAAAAAGGTGGTTGGTTGGGGGTAACAGGATCAATTTCTTCTTAAAAAAACAATTGTATTCTTGTCGACGTTTCGAATTTTCTTAAATTCTTCTTTAGGATCTGTAACAATGAATTTTCATGAATATACCTTCCACAAAACTTATTTCAATATCACAAGAAATAATGAGTTCTCATTTAAATTTCTCATCGAAAAGTAGTTTTTTCGTGTTGATGATAATACTATTTTGAAAATCATCAGACTTATTAGAAACTTGTTTGCAAAATAAAAAACACATTGCAAACTACAAATTTTCGAAACAACACCAACACAAAACGACATGAAACAAACGAATGGCTTCATCTCTGATTCTGATAAGGTGGTGTCTGTTTTTCATTCAATGGCAGAAAGAAAAAGAATGAAAAAAGTGTAAATTATTCAGGTATTTTACGTATCAAATCAAAATATGCGGTATCAAGGCCATCGACATCTCTTCTAGTGTTAACACTATCGCATTTGAGGATATGTATCATTTCGCTCAAAAGTCTTTTTAATAAGTATGGTTGAACATCTAAAATAGTTGTATGATCAAAATAAAAAATGTGTCCATATTCTTTTTCATGTTCAACGAGAGCTGTGGGATTTTTCATATTCAGTTTCTTAGAGTATCTCATGTGGTTTGAAACTCGTGTTTTAAGGTACCGGCCGGTTTGACCAACATATCATTTGTGACAGTTTCCACAGTTCAATTTGTACACAATATTGGATTGTATTTCTTGTTGTGTTTTAGTTTTTTGTTTCGAGAAAAAATGCTTTCCAACTGTATTTTCATTAGAAAAAGCCACTTTTATTTCTTCGGTATTGAGTAGCATTCCAAGTTTAACAGATACATTTTCTACGAATGGAAATTTTTGATATTTGAGTTCCACCCCTGTATTTTGGGAGGAGAATATTATTTCTTTAATAATTTTT
>WOGP01010794.1:0-10184 GCA_015342065.1 Leptinotarsa undecemlineata
TATCAAGGACAATGCCAAGATATTTCACCTCCGTTCCAAATGGAATGACCACACCATTGAGGGAAAGTGGCGTTAGATCGTCCAATTTCCTTCTCTTAGTGAAGGGGATTAACACAGTTTTGCTGGGGTTGACAGTAATCTGCTCTCTCAGGCACTGTGAACAACGTTCAACGCGCTTTGGAGGATATTACAAGCAATCCTTCCCGACGTGGACCTTGCCAGGATGAGGTTATCTGCATGAGCTTGTAGATCAACTTTTCTTCTGTCGAGGGCATCAAGCGGACTATCCACCAGGAGCGACCACAGAAGGGGAGATAGTACCCACCTTGAGGGCAGCCTCTGATGACCCTGAACCTGATAGCCTCGCCTTGAAGAGTCGTAGTTGCAGTTCTGTTTACTAGCGTGGCATAGATCCAGCCAGTCGATTCTATACCCTTTCTAGCTAGAGACAATCATATAGATTCAGGTAGTGCATTGTCAAATGCTCCTTCAATATCAAGAAATACAGCAACCGCAATCTCCTTGTTGTCGAAGGATTGGGAGATTTTCTCAACGAGGTTGTTTATTGCAATGAAAATCTCACAAGAAAGCGTTTTTTGAATACGTTTGAAACCCCTTGTTGACGAAATTCAATAATCATACATCTCATGACCTTGAAATAGAAGAGAAATGTTTTTTATTATTATACCTGCATTATCAAATAAACCAAAATAAATACCTATCTAGTGAATTTATTCATAACAGTAGGTACGGTTTAATGTCAAAGGCAAGAATGAAATAAATCTACTAATGTCACTTTGACAGTACATAATGACATTCAAACACTTGTACGCCACAGGAATCTTGTTTAAATTGAAAGTTATATGTTATTGGGCGAAATCAATTTTTTAGAAAGAGAAAAGTGATTTTTTGTACGGGTGCCAAGTCACGAAGGAATCACAGGTATTGGGAAAGTTGATGTACCTACCTACTCGTGAATGAGAAAGTTAATTATATCCTTCAACTGGATTGTGTTTCTTTCTTTGAATGCTTGGTTTTCACTAGGTGTTCCCCTGATAAGGAGAAACTGAACAACTTCACCCACATTTTCATTGTCACGAGACTTCAACAGACTGGTATTATGTGAAGAACACTTTATAGATCTGAGTAGATAAAGAGTCAATCCCGAAAGAGTCATTCACGAATCGCACATGAGTCAAACTTTGCAGAATTTTTTTTGGAGAGCAATATCTGCCAAAGTCGAACCTTCTCTGAGGGAATATTTGAAGTAGAAGGTCCAATCCTTTTGCAGCTTTGGTACATCTACATATTCACTCATAAGGTTGAAATGGATTTGCGGTTTATTCAACCTTTTTGTGTACTCCAGCATTTGTTTTTAGACCTGAGGTCCTACCCAACTTCCTTTATTTTTATTTCTCTCTCTCTTACATTTTCTCAGGGCGATGTTGTATCTCTACTTGACTAGGATGAGGTTAATTGAACGAAGATATTATTGCTTCCTGTAATCCGGTCTGTGCAAATTTCAAATTCGGCGTTAAACACATACTTGTGTGTACGTGTGTGTGTAAAATTGTAGATACTACCTAATATAACAATGTAATCTCTTTTCTTTCCTCTTCTCTCTTTCTCTTTGAATTTTATTTTGTCTCATTCTAATGGGTCAGTAATGAAAAAAGGTAAATGCAAATCAGTTAATCAAATTCAGTGAGATTTTTCAGGATTCATTTTCGATAACTTTTCACTCAAACTAAGTACTCAATTTTCTGATTGATTCGGCCGTTACTTGATGAAGATCCCTAGTAATTTCAAAAACTACACCTGACTATTTGATCTCCACAAACTTTATTTGAAAAAATATATCACAACATGTTTCGCTGAAGTTTGTGGAGATCAAATCGTCAGGTGTAGTTTTTGAAAAAATAAACTACTCAAGTTTGTGGAACAGAGTTTCAAAGTTTTCACAAGAATTATTCACTATTTGGGTTGCTTTCTCAATAATTTAAGTATGGCCAAAATACTTCTGTGAATGCCATATTTTTATAAAAATTTGGAAGGGATATTATTTGAAGACATCAGTTTTTGAGAAAGAAATGTTTTTGGATTTTTACTTGTCCATCTTTATACAAAAAATATAGGAAAGTTCCGAAGAAAGAATGGAAGCAATTAACTATTCCAAAGATGTGTTGATCATACAAAGAAATTACTTCCAGATGCTAACTGGAAGAAAAAGCCCTGTCTAAACAACTACTTTTACATGAACATTGACTTACACAAAAGTAAAAGCACTTTCCAAACAATTAAGTTCATGTGAACATTGAATTAAAAAAAAATCACTTTCTTCTAATCAGTTTCTACCTCAAACATTCGTTATGGAATTGGATCAGGTATCATTCATCAGAACGCTATACAATATAATATATAGAAGAATTGCAATATTAAATTTAACTTACCTGGACCACTTTCAACTTTAATGGTGGACTTCGAAGTTTCGGAATAAGGTACTTGTCTTATTACCATTTCATCATCGTTTTGAAGAATATTACAAGATGAGGTACTCATGTCAGACGACAGTACGTAAATACATTTATACACTCATTTAATTTGATCTCAGCCACACCTTATAGGAGAGATTAGTTTTTGGGAAAAAATTTTTTAGTTTTCTCAATTTTTTTGTATGAAGTTGTAGAAGTAGAAAGTCAAAAACCTTTCTTTTCTGAAAATTTTTATTATCTTTCGATTTTTGTATCACTTATTCTCTTGACTCACTTCGTGAGTTGTATCCTTCAACATTGCAAGAATTGCAAATCCATTTTCTTTGACTTAATTAATACAGAACATGAAAAATGATTGTCTTATTTAATCATAACGAATGCATTTCAAAAATGTGAATCAAATTTATTCAGAAATGCCAGCTAATGATGAATTTTCATGAATGTGAAATGGTATAGATTGTCGAATCAGCGTATAAAAGCGAAAAAATGGTTAGAAAAATTAGTTCAAAATCAAAAATGAACACTCAGCAAGTCACAGCGATTTTTCTGTGTGCCTTACTTGGCAGTACTTTGGGACATGGTAAGTTTTTACTATAAATAACTTGATTAAAAATTGTAACTTCAAAAAAACATAAGCAATCTTCGAATAGAAAAATATTCATGAAACATTTTCTGAAATATATTGTTTTAAGGTCACTTCATAAATGTCTCATTCTGAAAAGGAAATACACAGGATTTGTTTTTCTTTCAGAAAATGTTCCCAGTGTAAAACAGAAAAAATATTTTGACATTTATTGAAAAGAAAAGAGATTTTTTTTGTATATTTGACAAACGTATTGAAAAATGTGGCAAAAATAACATGGTAATGAAATTTTAAAAAATAGGACAATTATTCACCTAATGGAAAAATAGTTACTACTTTTGGTGTTTTTCGAGACTATTGGTAATTTTATGGGTGTTTTCAACACCCATTGCTACATGAACTGTATATTATAGGTCCTGATGAAGTATGGGGACACAAATGGTTTTCATCGTATTTCTACAGGCATAATACAAAATAACAAGGCATTCTGTCGTCTTATAATGTGAATACTACTACTATTTCAAAAATAATTTAATTCAGTCAATTGCTAGAATAAATGATACACTTGTACAGATTTCTTGGTAAGAAAAAAAAGTGTACCCTGAGTTTTTTCGATATTCACAGTTTCAAATTGTATTGATATTTTCTGTAGATGTCATTTATATTTACAAATAATCGTATTACACCTTTTTCAATACCCTTATGTAGTAGTTATATTTGTGTATCAGACGGCACCCATCTGTCATTTCCAAAAAATGTAATTTTAACCTGTCAAAAAGCAATTAAAATCATAGTATCAAACATCCTTCTACAGTTTGATGTTCAAGAATAAAATACTGTGTGAAAGGGAATATAAGCAAAAGACGAAAAGTCTCAAAACTATTGATGTTTCACATGTCAGTACCGGATAGTACTTTCAATGAACTCAATTTTACACGACTTTTCAAACTGAAACTGGTTTCACTTGCTGTAAAAATTTTGGTTATTTTTAAGCCTTCATTTTTATTAAAAATTTACGGCAAAATTATAATGATTTTCAGTTACTCTTCTTGGAATCAACATGAATTACCTACAAGTATTCTTCAATATTTCCTGATTACAGTCCAATTTGGTTCCCATTGACGAAATTATTTGGCAGTTCCTGAAGAGTTCCCAAACTATTTCCAGTACGATAATGAAGAATTGATTCTATAGAAATTTTGAATACTTTCAACATTTTGGAGAGAAAATGATTTTTCTTTTGATTAAGTACATACGACAAAAACATTCCTAATAATTCTTGAAACATTTCTACTATTTACTAGCAACTAGGCTCCGCTGACGAAGCAAATTTCTCAAATTGACCTGTATTGGTCACATTTTCCGAAATTACCTTCTTTTAAAAAAAGCACCATTATAGCTTTTTATAGGTGTAGTTGAATTTAATAATGTTCCCTTGGTTTTCTTCTTGATACTGTCACTCGTTCGTGAGTATTCGATAGAAAATATTATCATTTTGTATATTTTCAGAAAATTTTCGTAATATTTTTAAATTTCTCTTATATCCACGACGTTTAGGAAACAACCCGTTGGAGAACTTTCTAGGTACATCTTTGATCCATCTAACTCTCTTCAGTTTTTTCCGTTTCAATTTCAAAAACACCGTAAAAAGGTGTTTATAATCTATTAATTGAGAAAAACATCCGCTGAGAAAAAAAACATTCATTCACATTCTAAATAATAATAAAAAATGCATGCATTTTTCTTCAGTTTTGCTAATATTTCAATTACATCAAAAGTAGAGCTGACTCAATTGCTCATGCCCATCTCAAATCTTTGTCCTTAATTTTTCATTAAAACTCGGTTAGAAATGAAGAAAATTAAGAAATATGTTTACAACTTTTTCACAATTAATGATAAATCATCTGAAATCAAAATCATCATTTGAGATACACCCTATACTCTGTATATAACCACTAGGTAGGTACAGCTTGTCAAATCTAAGTAGAGTCTTGAGAATTCTGTCTACCACTACAGAATTTCAAAAAAAAACTAAAATGTTACCTTCTTAAAAATTGTTTCTACTCAGTAGAAGAATGCTACATCGGAGTTCAGGTTACCTAGATATTCTACTTTAAAAAAGGAAAATTACCTTTATAAATAAATATTTAAGGCAAAATATAAATTATAGTTCAATACCATCTCCACAAGCCACATAAACAACAGTTGTGTTGTTATTTATTTATGTAGAGGAAGATAGGTTAGGTGCACAAAATGTCATATGTCACAGAATGTCTCGGAACTCGGAACATAAGTAAACAGAACAGCAGGTCTCATACAGGTAACAGATTCATTGTCCTATAACCGATGTTGCCAAATGGTGAAATAGAAACGAATCCCTTCAAATGTTGAATGCAATATTTCATTCCTCTTTTTTAAGTATTTAAATAATTTTTTAAAGAAAAAGGTTGAAATGATAAGTTTAAAGTGCGTTGTTTTAGAGCTCTTTTATGAAAACTACTTGATTTTCGTCAGGAGGAAGATTCCCGATTCTGAATGTACAAAATCCACTTGAAATTTTCAGTAATATCAAACTTGGCAAAGTAATTCGATAAATGAAATATTTCAAAAAATAAAATAAAAGTTTGAATTTTTACAGTTGGCATAAAAAATACTTTTCATAATTGATTTTCCAAACATTTTAATATACGAGTATCTGATATAACTGTTGCCCGCGATTCAATATCGTGTACTTTAGTGTTTTGGCTTTCCCAGATTTAATGACTGCAAAAAATTTCCATATATTTACTCATTTTCGACTTATAACAAAATTATTTTATAAACTTCAAACATTTCCAGTCAAAATTTCAGTCAAATGAACCGTACTGTTGTAGTTTAGTTTCTGGAAATGTTTGACGTCTCCCTTTGAATTAATATTCATGAATCAAGTGAAATAATTGAAAACTGAATGTTGATGAACCTTACCAAAATAGTTTAGTGAACACCACACATTAGATGAAGTCATTTTTGAGATTTACGCATACAAACGCATAAATAAACATATGACGATCAGTTTTTATTAATCTAATAGCGCATACAAGTTTTATTGATCTCTTAATATTTCCACCCGTAATGCTCTTGTAGCCTTAGTTTATTCTAGCTCCATTCCTCGAGACTTCTCTTCTGATTACCAATTGCAAGCCAAGTTAATCCTGGAAATATTTTTTTTTCAGAATTCTTAAGAATCAAAAGCTTTGCACCCGAACCTATATCAAGGTTAGCATCACCATATGAAGACCGCGCTTTGGCAAATCCACCAGGTGAATGCAGACTCACTTGCGATGAAGAAGATGACAAAGGACATCTGCAAATTATTTTCAACGAGAAGACACAACTTTTTGGGGTACTCAATGAAATAGATAAAGTAGCTCTTGTCATCGACATAAATGAAAATTTGCTAGGAATTTTAGATGGATCGACTGGAAATATGTTTATATTAGATCTGAAATCATCAAATGGAACTGGTGTATACATAGCTGGAGGTTTAACAAAAATCAGCTGGATTAGCTCGCAGGCGACATTTGAGATCTTCTTCTTGAAATTGCAGTCACTCAAAGTATTCCTGGATCCGAAAATCGGAAAAACGTTCACGTTTTCCGATATATCAGGCGATATCTCGAATGTACTTATCAAATCACTAATCCGTTTTTCGGTTCACTTCGGACTTGAAACTCAAGGCAATATTGAGGCTTCATTGACTCTCCTCGTCAAAATAAGCCTTTCAATTTCGAAGTTGATGAAAGGTGCTTTGAAAGGTTTCTTAGATGCCGGTGGAAAAGGTCTGATTAAGCTGCATGGAGACTTTGTTTGGTTAGGCGGAGTTCTCGAAGGACTCGGAGTATTGTTCGGCAATATCAATGGTGGTTTAGCCACACTCATTGCAGCTAAAGTTAAATTCGATTTAGCCTTGATATTCAGGGCACCAAACGGGCTGGCACTCTGCATCATCATCCTTTTCTCAATTGCCGCGGAAGACAAAATAACTCTCCTCGCAGGTCTTCTCAACTCTACCGATAAACTTCTTGCTCTTATTGTCCAACTTGGAGGTAACGTTTCGACCGGAGTTACAGGAGTCTTCAGAATTATTTTTTACATCAATGTCCTCATTCGCGGGAAAATCAAATTTGAAGTGTTCTTAAAGACCCTCTTGGAATTTGCTGCCTCTAGAACTTCCCAGAAGAGGATACATTTACAGATTTATATCGATGCTCTTACGAAACTAGTAGATATTTCGAAAGCATCATCTTCGAAAGAATTGACGGAATTCGTCACTTGGGTGAACAATTTGCAGGCGGGAAAACTCTTCAAAGGCAAGCTTAATATTTCAGAAATCATCGAAATCTTGGTGAGCGGATCAGTAACAAATGCCCTGGTACTGGTCATTTCGGTTCTTCTGAAGCTGTCAGTGATCGTGGGATTCGGAATAGCAGTGACAATTCCCGCTCTACTCTTCTACCTAGTTCTACAACTGATAAGCCCTCATGGTCTATCTCTCCTGAAAAGTTTGGGCATTGAAACCGAAAAATCTATGACCTCCGGTGACGTCATTTCAGGATTAACGAAAGGAATCAATATTCAATCCATCTTGAGCATCCTTGGAGGACGCTTCGACGTAGAAAAACTAGGAGAATTATTTCCAGCTTTTGGACAAATTTATCAGAGCGTGTCTGTAGCTCTTCGCGTATCGAGTAACGCGTCTTATGATCTGTCAACTCTCGTCAAATCTTCCTCGGTGCAAAATGGCCTTTCGGAATTAATTAAAGGGATAGTGGATTTGGCTCTAACTCCTAATCGAGAAGTAACCATCAAATCTTTTGACGGAATTATCGGCGGAATTATTGACGAAATATTTGGAGGCGGGGATAAAGGTGGTGCGGGAGGTTCAGGAAATGCTGGTTGTTCAGATAATGCTGGAGTTTCAGGAAGTGCTGGAGGTTCGGGAAATGCTGGAGGTTCGGCAAATGCTGGAGGTTCGGGAAATGCAACAATTTTTTAAGATTTCTGAGCCCCTCCCATCATGTAACGCGTTGTATCAAAGTACCGGCAAGTCGCTAAAATACCTTTGTTATTATGTTATTATTATTATGTTGTTTTATTCGCGTTTGCTATAATAATAAATGAAACAAGAGATTTTAAACAATACGCAATGCGAAATTTGTTTGTTTTATTCATGTTATTATTTGATAATGAACATTTACTTGAGTATGTTAAAATAAGCTCAACTAATAAACTTTTACTACTCATCCAACATTTAGTTACTCCATTTTCTTGATTTGACCCAGTCCTCACATTTTTGGCTTTATCATCTATTGTTTTCCTCGTGCTTTCTCCCATTCCAGCTTAATTTTTAACAATACACTCTTCAAATAAAAAAACTAAATCACATGCTTATTTTAATCTTTGGCAATGCAATTAGAAACGAAAACTAACTGAAATAAAATAATATCGTTCCTATATTCGAAAAAATATCCATACTTTAAATAATGTACTCTTCATACTACAGTTACTTAATTCAAAAAAACATGATTTGCTGGCAGTGAATAGCATAGGCTTAAAAATATGTACTGTTGCAAGCGCGATGATCACGGAAGAACTGTACAAGTTTTACCATGATCATGGGGCTTGCATCAGAGCCGAAATATCGGAGTCACACTACAACTCGATAAATCATATCAGCGTGACGACAACCATGATAGTATAAGTAACTATATTCAAAAATATATTATATTTTGAAAAACAAAATCAAAGTATTACATTGATTTCATACTCCAAAATATATTTTTCAAACCTCTTTTATTAATTTCTCAGAGATCATTTTTGAATTAAGTCACTTCACTTCTAAGCGTGCGACAAATAGCTATGTGAAAACAAATCAGTTGGAGATACGTACTCCTCCCTTGTCCACGGTTTGCCAGCCATCCAGAATCTTCGAATACTGGCATCCGGAGAGCAGACGAAGAAGATTCCGGATTTATTAAACCTTATGCACCAACTTCGTCTTCGTGGAGCCAATCGACATCCTCAGACGATGTTTCACAACGGCGCACAACGCAGAGTGGCTCATTTTCCCGTTCAACTTTTTCAAGTTTATCTTTGGTTTGAAGTTTTCCTGCACGCTTGGCTCTGCTGTTTTTATTCTTTAAACATTTCTCTTCCTCTTTCAAATCTTTTCGTAGTTTTTCTATTTCTTCATGAATATTGTTTTTGCTAAACCAGTGTCCCTTGCTTTAGTAGTAACATTTATTTTTTGTTGAAGCAGACCAATTTTCTTCAAAATAGTTTCTTGGTCCGGTTTGTTTGAAACGTTTTAGTAATGTCCGAAACCATCGAAGTCGTGTGTAGGTCCATAGACGGGATGCCCATATAGTCCACTATTTCTTCGTCAGTAATTTCACTTTGTTTATTATGGGTATAGCTCATTTTTCGTTTGATGGCAATGCTCTCTCTTACGGCGACTCTGACATTCGATTTATAAGAGATGAACACGCGAGCAAAGTTACAGCATCCGAATCATATAAACGAAGTGGAAATAAATCAGAGATAGGTATTTTTGAGGCATGTATAGAACATATACACATATATGTAAGTGAGCATTATAAACCGCATTATGACAATTAATGCAGTGAACGCAACCGCTATGTTCCTGAATTTTAAATCTGTAATATCTTGGAAAATATTCATTTGAGTTACATGCGCTATAGGGGCATATTGATCTATATTTTAACGCACAATGTATTTGAGGTACTTAATGAACTTTTTTCCTGAAGTACGAAAAATCACTCAGTAGCAGCGCTAGTAGTTCGGCCTAATCCTCATATAAACAAACATATGGTAAAGTACAATGGAGAAAGAATGTTTGTTACAGAAGAAAATGTTCCTGGAGCAAAACTGAAATTTGCAACTGTAAAGGATAACAATGTTGTAACATTAAAACGTTGGCTTGCATGCCGTCATTTAAAAGTAACTGGAAAAAAAGTGTAATAATAGACAGGTTAGTATACAAACTCTAGTAAACGAGTAGCTGAAGATTCAAACTGTAATAAAAGAAATTTAAAATAATTATGAATTTC
>WOGP01010795.1:0-10184 GCA_015342065.1 Leptinotarsa undecemlineata
TAACTTTGTTGGCGAAACGCGCGTCGAGTGCAAAAATATTAGTTTGGTGTTTGGGTAATTGATCAAAGAAGTTATTCAACTTTTAGACAGGATATATTCTGGTTCAAGTATATGAAAATATAAACAATAATTTATGATCTCGATTAGAGTAGAAAAGTTTCTTGGATGTTTTAAAAAATATATTGACTGGTGCAATTTATACAATTTTTTCAGTGTGAACTTCATAGCTTCATTATATTCTTTATGGTATATTTCTCATGTATATTAATAATGAAATGAAGTACTAGTATTATTCAATAAGCTAACGAAGACATCTTATATTCACCTTGTGCTGCTAGACAAGTCTATGCTCAACCTGGACGGCGAAGAGCTCAATTCCTGGCTCAGAATTCTCGAATTGTTCAAATCTAAACTGAATCTAGACTTTGGAGAATTCAGTTCTTGACTGAGGCGGGAGTGGGGGGTACTCAGATCGACGCTGTACCTAGAGTTTGGTGTTTGGAGATCACGGCTCAGGCGGGCGTTGAGGTCCATACTGAATCTGCTTGTTGGTATGCTCAGTTCTGAACTGAGGCGAGAGTTCAGAGAGGAGTTTGAGGTTAAAGAGCTGCCGACGTTCTGTAGCGTTTTTCGATCTTTCTTTCCTGCAAGGAAAGAATGAAAATTGACCCCACAAACTTCAATGATATATATCATTTTTAAATAGACCTTATTGAGGAGAGCCTGGAAAGCTTATCCATTCTCTTAGAATCTACAGATCTTAAAAAAAGATAAGGCAAGACAGATAGTGAAAGTTGTTTTTGATGCACTAGTTTTTAGAAATAAATGTAAAATTCATATTATTATAAACATCCACTGAAAGTGATGGAATTACAATTTCTCATTTAAACATTTTTTGGAATTCTCTGAACAAATCAATGCTTACGGTAGGCAAATACAGTAAATGAAATATGTTTCAAACAGAACAATGAACTTATCTAATAAAGATCAGTCACATATACAAGAATTGCGCCTTTACCAAAACAGTTCGGCAGAGCCGTACTCTTACTATCTGACCAGAAAGACCACTCACCATACAAACTAATCGGCTTCGGTAAAAAGCTGGGTTTGTTTGGCCGAGTGAGAATAGGTGTGAGCCACAATAAACCCTTGCGGGCTGCAGTGGTAGGTCGAATAGACCCACTCACTTTGGATCTAACCTAACCTAAGTGTCGGCCAATAGATATATTGTCACCAGACCTCTATCACCAATATAACTATTATAACTATTGGTGATAGAAGTGGGATAAATGGTACTGAAGAGAAGAAACTGGAGCAGATTCAAAGGTTCATAATTGATATATGAGCCAGCAAATGATATCAGAATTGTTGAAAATAAGAGGTTGGCAGGAAAACAATCAAAGATAATTTAAGAAAAGTAAACCAAACTGAAAGTCGAAAGAGGGACATGAAGAATGAGAAAGGACAAGAAAACAACAGAAACAAGAGCTACGCTCCTAAATAACTAGCTCTACAAAACGAAAGACGAATTCAAAGAAATTAGCTCAATTAGTATTAGTAAAATAATAACCAGAAATATCATTGAGTACAAGATGCGGTTCAGAAACACAGAGAAGTCCATGGAGGTTGAAACAAAGTCCAGACAATCAGTGGAAAATGAACTGTACATTACAGGAAAAATTAATGAGAAACACTTGGAAAGACTGAAAGAAACTTGATCATAACTTCACTTGCCAGCATAACTAGCTTAAACTGATTATACTGTCTTCCAAAGAGACAATCCTATTCCCAAGATTAAACTCTGTAGCCATTCTTCTGAAGGACGATTGTGAAACTTGATAATTATTTTACTGCCAGTAGGAGATGTCACAATAAAAACTCTACATAATATTCCAAACATAACTAATACCATGATACAACAATTGCAACAATTGCTGTATCATGGATGTTGTATCAAGGAAGCTTGCACAAATTTGGCAGCTGGCAGGTACTGATGTAAGATACCCATAAATTTATAAAATCTGTTTGGATTTCTGTATGGCACTTCGAACCTGACAAGATTATTTTAGAAATTACTTGATGATAACTTGCTTGAAGCCAAAAAATGAATGAAATATGTGATAGTCTGCAATTTTATTTTCCGAACTATTATTTCTTGGAGCCATTTTTAGACAATGTATTATAATAATACACAAAAACCAAACAGATGAATTCATTCTGAAGAGCCCTGCCTTGATCCACCTCAAAAGATACCTTAATAATGAACAAATTATGTTTCATTTGGTAGCAGACCCATGAAAGTATATTGAGGTTAATCTCAGAATCTTATTAGGCAATCATAATGACAGGTTGAGAGGAGGTGAGAGATAAAAGAATGATAGGTTGAGATGAGATGAGAGATTAAAGATGAGATGAGAGATTAAAGATGAAATGAGATATATATGGCAGATGTTATATGAAGAAAGTTAGGCAAGGAAATTCTTACCCCTTCTTATGATATAGGTGCTGTTTCCTGATATATTTGCACTGTTCAATTCGGGTGGTAACATAAGATGGTCATCCGAGTCCGAAAAAGGCGAAGTAACTTCATCCTCAGTCGTACAAGGAGGTGGATCAGGCCAATCTTCTAGTTCTTTTAACCTATTAGGTATGGAACTGGTACTAGAATATGAACCGGACTTTCTTCTTCTTCTACCAATTACTTTAGTACTACCTGTAAGAGGACCTGTTATACAGTTACAGACATTTTATTAAAGAATTTATCGTCTTGGTCAATATTTGAATATCTTCACGAAATTAGTTAATTTCTATTCATTATTACAATTATACTCTCTTGACTTTACAACTGAATATTTAATTTACCTGGAGTCAGCAGAGCGTCATCATCTAAGGGCACTTCCCAAGCGATGCTTGCTCTTTTATTACAAGCTGGGGGAGGAGGCGGGGGTAACATTTCTTCTAAGGAGTCATCGGAGAAATGCTCGTCATCAGCTAATTCACTGAGAGGTCTTAAGGCTGGTGGGTCATCTAGATCACTTGAGAGGTTGTCTTCACTTCCATGTCTTGGAAAAAAAGCATATATGTTTCTATATTGATTGCAGTATTGATTTCTTTGGAAATTAGATTTTTTTTAGAAAATATAGTTAGGGAAAACTATTGAGAAAGTATGAAAATTCTGTTGAAAATAGTTCAACTACAACAGTTCTGAAAATTGAGTTCAGTAATATAAATCTCATAGGAATTCGAGGAGTTAATGGAAGAAAAAAAGAAGTGATTCCATTCTACATCCAATATGATGGACCAACCAAGATGATTGATTAATTTTTATGCACCCTATGATATAAATATCATTGAATTTGCTGAAAAACATAAAAAAATAACATGCTGCCACTCTAAATTCAATATGGCGCTTCGCTCAAGAAAAAGGACTAACTTTTTTAATCACTCCCATGATATGGGTATCAAAAGAAAGGATTTGCTGAAGAGAATACGAAAAATAACATGACGTCACTATAAAACCAATATGGCGGACCACCTAAGAAGGCGAATCAGTTTTATATGCACGCCAATAAAAAATGCTTGCTTTTGAAAATGTTTTTTTTCTACTATCAACTAATTCCAGGTAGAGTGGGCTAAAGTTGAAAACTATGAAGTTCATTATGACCTACCAAGATGATGTCTTATACTCTATATAGTCGTGTAAAGTTAAAAAAATAGATAAAACCGAGTAATTCTGATGCATCCAATTAACGGCAGTATTATTAGATAATTTTATTTTTAGTGCGAATGCGCTTATATCTATCACTTTCACACTAGAAAAGAATCAACAGTAAAAGAGAACATTTTCCAATATTTTCTGCTACTAACCTTTTGACTTCCCTATGACGTTCTAAAGCTGTAGGCACGGTTCTAGGAGGCATCCTAGTGGGTGACGTGATCGGATAAATACCATGTTGATATGGTAAGCTGCCGAAACGGTAACCCGGGGGCGGTGGAGGCGGATTCAACGTAAAATCGTTGTTTTCCCAACCATATGGACGTTGATGTTTTGTTTTTGGCTTCAGAAAAATAAACATGAGTTAACGAAAAGCTGAATACTTGAAATAAAAAAAAACGATATTTGATACTACAAGTGTTTACAAATCATTACACATTCAACTGGAAAACTGACTAAATGTATGATATATTCTTCTGAGATTTTTTATTTATTTCACAGGTGAAAAAATACGAGTATGCAACAGAAAATAATCCTAATTTCAATTTTTGTTAAAGACATTATGGCTGGTTTTGATAAAGTAAAATTATTTGTGGATGACCGTGGCGTATTGAGAGAGGTGTCACACCAAAAATTTCATGAGATTTGTTCACATTTTGTCAGTTGTATTACAGAAAAATGGAAAAGAAACTTGGCTAAAACTCTTTTTTATTGTATATCAACAACTTATTGAAAAAAAAAGAATCCAATATATTGCTTTGCTGACGACAGCACACTTGTCTTGTCATTCCATTTGGATTCCAGAACATCGGCTGCGGATGCACATCTTCACCAGCAGCAGGAGGATGGACATTTTAATGAGGATCTAGAAGTGATTTCGAATTGGGGTGAAAATTACCAAGTTCCATTCAATGCCACGAAAACCTAGGCAAGTTTTCTCCATAAAGATAAATGTCTCAGAACCGGATATTAATATCAGGACAGGCAATTCCGTTTTCTGCTTCAACACGTTTGTTGGGGGAAAATGGACACCAATATGTCTTGACATATTCATGTCGCTGGAATTGCAAAGGCTGCCTCTCAAAAGCTTGAAAGCGTGTTCCGAACCCGAAAACTATACACACCTCAGCAACTTTCAATGCTTTATAGAGCTCAGATCAGACTTTCATTTGAGTATTGTTCACATATATGAAGCATTCCCCGAAGCTGCTGGATTCCAACCAGAAAAGAGCTATCCGGCTGATTGGAGATGCGAACATCACTTGCAACCTTGATAGTCTGGAACATCGAAGAAATCTTGGAGATTTGTCTCTCTTTTATAGATACTTTCACGGAAGATGTTCAAGTGACTTGGCACATTTGGTTGCACCAAGAGCGGTACATATCAGAAATAAGCGAAGGACTGTGGGTGCTATTCTTATGTATTTCCCCCTCCCCAAAATAATAGTCTGTCTAATGACAGTTCAGATAAGTTGTAGCCTAGCTCCCTCACCCTTATGGCTGATTTTTGTCAGAAGGACAAATGGGTTCCTGACTAAGAGGTGGTGACGGTATGAAAGTCCTCAGGAGGGGTCGCCTATAGTATAATCAATAGCTTTCCTGACTAACTCCACAATGTGAAAAACTAAGAAGAGAACTTGATAAAAATTACTACGTAAACACAAGCGAGTCATAAGGGTAACCACCTCTTGTTGTGATATTCAAGTTAACTTGACAAATATTTTATATACCTATAGCTGATGGAACTATCTGATAAAAAAAAGAGTAGAAATAAACAGTGTTCAGTGGGTTTGATCAAGAACTTACCAATGTCGTCTGCGTGGCCGTGTGAATAGGGTCCGGTAGGCCGTTGATAGCGACATTGTTGCATTCGTTCTGGAATCTTTGTGGTGGAGGAATTGTGTCCATCCTGGGAGGCAGTTGCGTCATCGGGAACGAACGATGGTTCCTCATGCCTCCGCCACTGCTATTCCGCGATTTGGGACGATGGGTTGGCGATACCCTTAAAAACAATAAACAGAATAAACAAACTTGCTTTACGTTCGGTGAACTCATGAAATAATTGATGTTTTGAATAATATACAACATTTTTCTACCATTATTTATTTTCATTTCTTATGGTGAGATTTTGCAGTCCTCTTACTTTTAAGTGAGGCTATCATTGGGGACTTCTGAATTTTAAATTTCTGAATTTAAAAAAGTTATATTTAGTCCGCTGTTTAGCGGTCACATTTTGAAAAATATTGAAATTTTCGCAATCTTTGATAAGTGGTTCTCTATTACTATTAGTTTAAAATAGTCTGTCACTTATATTGAACTAATCTCAACTTGGCACAAACTTGCCTTCTGTGCGAATACCTCGCCTCTTTAGGCAACAATGGATCTTTCGCGATTATTTATCGAATTGTTCACGCTGCGTCAAAATGACTAATCGTTTTTAATCAATTATCGGCTTCTGTGAATTTTCCCTTCATGACTCATCACCAATTAATGATTTCTCGAAATGTCGATGTTTAATCCATTCGAAATGACAATTTACCGTATTCTATTTGGCACCCAAACAACTTGACAAAAGTTCCTACACTAAACATAACGAATTAATTAAATACATTTTTAATATATTCGTTACTATTAATTATATCATTAATTTAAGGTAGATGTATCACTGAAGCCGGCCCTGACGGACCGTGGAAGACTGTTTCTACTACCGAGTCTCGAGGAAAAAATAACGCACGGAGAACAAATTATTGGAAAACAAGTGAAGATACAGTGAAGATGGAAACGGGGAGCTTTAGTACGCGGAGAGCGTACGCAGATAGCTCTTATTCTCACTGCAACCATAGCGATGGCAAGCAAAGTACACTAGTGAAGTGATACTGTTTTCAAGTTGTATTTTCGAAAAAAAATGACTGAAATCGTTAATTTGTGAAGTGTTTCACTTTTCGAAGAATTAAGAAGCGTAACATTGTTAACACTGGTGATAAAACTAGTACTGCACAAAGAAGGGTACCTACATTGAATTCGGTGTCTATAGTTAAGGTGATAATAGATATCCTTGCGTTTTATTTAATACATCTACAATATCAATGACAGGTAAGGAGAATCAAAAGAAAAGTAGACGAGAAAGAAAGGAAAATGATTGAAAATTAAAAGTAATAAGCAACTGGTAAAACAACAAGACGATCAACAAGAAATGAAAATAACTGAAGAACAGGACGAACAGAAGAGAAAATGAAAGGAAGCCATAGAAGAGAAGGTGAAAGGAAGACATAGAAGTAGAAAAACAGAGAAGAAAAGGGGAAAGAGAAAGAACGATAAAGTGGAACAAAAAAACTATCCTGCAATTGAATTAAATTAGTCGATGGCTGTGAAGTAGAAGTAAATATCAAAGAAATTTTAGATAAAACGCCGGCATTCACTGGTAGGGTGAAAATAGTTAAAGACCTAAAGTGAAATGTGAAATTCTGAAGCCTCTTATACTCTCGATGGTCATTCCTTGTGAGCCATTTATCATCTACATTATGAGGAAGTTGCTAATATCAACGAATAGACAGAAAACAGAGAGTCACTATATTTGTCCAAGAACTGCGAGGTCAATCTTAAGACATACTGCGATTTGTGAATAATTTGAAGAACACCGAAATGCAGCAAGTCTTAAAACAGCGTTCATACGAAACCAGTAGAAGCAAGTAAGCTGGAACAGGTAACATGCAACATGTAACATTGCCTCACAGCCTGCCTAGCAAGCAGACTTGCCTCTGGAGTAGATTACCTGCCAAACTTGTATGTTCATTAGTGATTTGGTCTTTGTTCTTCAAGACCAGTAACATATCAAAACTTTCGAGCGACTTTCGTAAAAAAGATCGATACTCAGCTGAATCTTCATTTTGCTCATCTTTACGTTACCCTGCAGATGCTTCATGGGTCTCCCTCCTATCGAATATCCGATTTAGGTAGGTAATCTCTACAACATAATTTCTATTTGTGCGTTTCTTCTGACAGTATTTCTCTAGATTCACTAATGAATTCATCCAGAAGGTTGTCAAATAATGCACTTTCGGGCATTTCAACTCAACCTGCCACCTACAGGTTGACATATAATGACATTCAGTGTGTAAATAATGCTACAGAGATATTGAAAGGAAAGTTGAAAGGAATTCACTTTATCAGAGAAATCAACTTTGGAGGAGACCTGAGATTCGCTATTAAGATCCGTTTTTAAAAGTGATCTTAAAAGTGAGTGAAAGTTTAAAAGTGAGAAGCGTTGTTACATCAGCGTAGGATTGAGGAAACTGTATATTAATTGTGAAAACCTGATTTATCTCGAAGAAAAACTGAATTCCATTGTGGATGAATAATATTTTAACGTTTGTTACTGTTTTGATCCACGATTATTTTATCGTGAGTATGAATGCTTAATGCACAAAAGAATTACAAAAACTCTTGTGAAAAGATAGGATAAGAAAAATAACTGGCTAGATGTACTGTAGACAAGATAAGATTTATTTTAACTTTACTATTACAAGGTTTCAAACGAAATGATGAGTTTTACAAAATGCAATGTTTCACATTGGTGGTTAGAGAAGGGGGTTAGTCAGATTGATCATTGTAGGGATAGACAGAGGTTTAGATTAACATAGGTGGGAAAGGTCATAATAGCGGGCAATTCCCAAGATAAGGAACACAAGGAACAAATAAGGAATTTAAATTCCAGCTATTTGTGGCTTACAATATTTACGTAAAATAGACTTAAATATGTGGGTTGCTTGAGAAAACATATTCGAGAATATTGAATTTTATGAAGATAGGTGGATTAAAAAAGACCCATACATTAGAAGACCAACTGGAAAACCCCGATTGGTAGAGTCTTGAGAATAATGAAATAACTCAAACAAGTATAGTTAACAAAAATAAAAATAATGCCATAAAACAATCTGCTTTCTTATAGAAATTTCAGAGCTGGCAACTCTAGGCTAAATATTGAAAAGTTAAGATTCACAATTCACTTGAAAAAATAATGATTTCGATAGCAAGATTCTGAGACCGAACAAGTACACACACCGATTAACTTCAATATTATGTTTTGAATACACCCCCGTTACTTGGTGAAAATCAATGACACTATTCATGATAATAATTACTAATTTTCACAATATAGAATTTATTTTCAATATGTGTCGGAAATAATATCTTTATTGTGAAAATTTGTAATTATTATCATGACTACTTCAATATTATGGCAGAAATTATTTCTATTGATAATAATTAGCATTAGTTTGCTGACTAAATAATAAAAATTTATGAGTGACTACAGGCTGGAACAAACCTGTTAGTTTTTGTTTTTTTTTTGTCAGAATCACTGCCTTTTGTTTTCCCTCAGTTTTCTTTTTTGGCTAATCACGACTTATGAAACCTCAATTTCACTACAAAAATTACATAAACTTTATGGCGGTTTTTCAATATTTCATTTCAAATTTTTAGAAATTAACAAATTAAGGACGTCCCTGAACTATACGTTATAATTATTGGCGCCACCTGTAACTGTTCAACTTGGGCAAGTTTGGATTTCGATACTTTCGCCGCGACGTATAAAATGTGGTATGAAAACAAATATCTTTTTACTACTTCTGTTTTTACCCGAATTTTGTGTTGAATGGGACTAGTCAATCATATTCGCAGGTATGTCAATCAGGAACATCTCAAACGTCAAATAAAAAAATCGTAATTAGTGAAAGAAATGTCGGGCGATTCCCCCCAGTCTCATCGCAACGACATCATTCTTTTTGTGGCACCCACAACATCGAAGGAAGTGGCCATCCAGAGCACTAATGTGGGAAATACGTGTTTCGTACAAGCAGCTGTACCCGTAGAAAAAGACAAGGAAAAAGACGAGGAAGATAAGGTTTTGTGTCCCTCGATTTTATCAAATAATTCATGCGATGATAGCAGGTACGTTTTTATTCTACATTTTTCATTGTCTTAAGTTCGATGTTTGAATGAAAAAAACTGTAATGTGACTACAGTAGAGCCTGCTATATATAATACATACACTTTCAAAAATGTATTTAGCTTATGGTAGTGAAATAATTTCTTCCCGGGTAATTTTTCGTTTTGAGGACACCCGGCGATTTTGAAAACATTTTTGAGTGTAGGTTCTTACGTATTTTGATGCGTAGATTACGAATCCGAAAGAAAAAAGCGGCGCTCTCCCTTATTTACGAAGTTACGGCCCTTCAAAGTTCAGAAAAGGGCGACTTTTCAGCCTTCTTTTTCACAAAATAAACTATTTAAAAACACAAACATTTATTCACTAGGTCACCTTCACATCTTATTCCTCCTTCTTTGACACTTTTCACTTCAATAATCAACATTTTTCTTATAAAAAACTCAATTTAAAAACGAATGCTTCTCCTGGTGACATTCTTCTATTTCTAGGTTAGTTACTAGTGACATTTCAGAAAAAAACGGT
>WOGP01010796.1:0-10183 GCA_015342065.1 Leptinotarsa undecemlineata
GTTCACTCACTCGAATTGTCTGCCGTGTTGGTTGGTGGTTCAAGCCCTAGTCTGAACGATCGATCTTCACTTGCTATCGTCCAACCCATGTTACGAATCACACGTTGAAAGGTAAGACCCCGATAATCCTCAATTTGCATGAGTTTCGACTCCTGAGTCGGGTTATAGGGGTGCAACAGCTGGTTAACGGAAACACAGATTTTGAAACAGACGTATCGTTGTTATACCCTATATGTATATCGAACAGTGAAAAAAGATTATACAGCTTATTTCTTCTTCTACTCTCACCCTCTATCTCTCACTTTATAAAAATGTTCGACTTAGTGACCCTGAATTGAAGTTTGTCTGCAATTCTCAAATTCGATAAAATAATGTAACAATGCAACTACTTTTCAACTTGCCATCGATTCCATGCACCATGGTCATTCAATTTTGGAAAAGTGAGTTTGTTTAATGTTGATACTGTTCTGCCTAACAATGGAAAGAAGGAAAGAAAATGACAAGATTATCTGCAACGAATGAAATTGATTATGGAACTTACTGTGGCTTAGTTATGTACCTGTCTTTCAGAAATGTTCAGTGAATAGAATGTTTGATGATTGTCATAGTTGTTTAAGAGCATAAATTATTCACCAGAAAACTTCTTAATGGGTTGTTGATTACTGATATCTATACATTTTTTCTTCGTATTTAGACTAACTTTGGTACATTGAAGGCCTCAGGAAATGTTTAAACTTTTATTCAAAAACCAAGCGAACTTCATCGTTAGTTTCATCCTACATCAAATTTGACATAATTTCTGAACATATAATTCATTATAACATTAAAAAGAACAGTTCAAAAATAATTTTTCAGAACTCTCAAAGGTGCGAACTCGTTTCCTCCATTCCTCCTGTCAAGAGTAAATAAAAACCCAATGTGACTACTAGAAAAACAAAAAAATATTGAACCCTTTATATCCACAAATGCCAAGAGATCAACTCCTTCTCTTCTCCCTAACTCAACACTACGATTTATTTCTTCTTATATACGTTCATTTTTATAATGAACATCGAACTCTATATCGTTTTCCATTTTGATAGTGGTCGAGATGGTCCCCTATTGGAGGATAGTAATGACAGCTCGGGGCACAAGAATGATTACTTTTTCAATTTGCCCTCGGGACTGGCGTCCACTTTTAAAGGGGAAGTCGTTACAAACTCTGATACAAATCGATAGCTACTACGAAATTCGAGTATCAAAGAGTATACCTAGGCTATTTTTCGCAAGACAATTTGAATGATCGCCAGTGAAATCGGGACAATTCGATTGATTCAAGTTGATAATATATCACTAGTACGGTAGAATAAGATCAGAAATATGAATTGAGGAAGCCTCCATGTGAAATAATAGGGAACCATTGTGTATCTAAACCAAGAGAGATAGATCGTGAAAAATGCCAAAGATGATTATGCGTCATTAAAAAATTGTATCCACCCCAAAATCTTTCGAAAGGCTTTTGGTAGTTGTACCTTCTAAGACGAAAGTGATCCATTTAAATGAGAAGTAGGTTAGGTTAGGTTAGGTCCAAAGTGAGTGGGTCTATTCGACCCTCCACCGCAACCCGCAAGCGTTTATTGTGGTTCATACTTGACCAAATAAACCCAGCTTCCTAACGCAGCCGGTGATTTGGTCCCTAGCGGGGCAAATACAAAGTATATGCTCTGCTGTTTCATCATCGATGAGGTAGTTGGATAGTCAAGGTACAAGATTCCTACCTTGATACCCGCGACAACCTTCCCATTTAAGGATTTTTGCACATCAGCTACACCTTAGATACAACCGCGCAGGGCTTTTTCGCCTCTGGTATTGGTAAATAATAACTTAAGCGCATACGTTTGCTGACCTGCACAGGGGGGTTTGTTCCTTCACCTGAGACAGATTCTGCGTACGCCGCTCAAGAATTTGATGCACGGCGGTTTCACAAGGCACCCCACCCCGCTCTTGAAGGGACGACTCAGTCGTTTCCTGGCAGCATCATCAAATCTTTTTTTAGGTTCAGTTATTGGATCTAAATTTACAGGGAGGTAAGTTGGAGTTGTAAGCTCGACGTCCATCTCCTCTGTAGACTCAGCGTTGGAAAGAATTTTTGAGTTTACTCTGTCCATTATTAAAGTATCACGAGTAGCTAAGGAAAAAAAGTCAATCACGACAAGGCGATGCTACGATGAGAGGGCGCTCGGTATCTCAAAGGTTCCATAGAGACAGCTGATAGGCTCAGTGTCATTCATCTTTATGGCACAGATATACACACCTTAGGATTGAGCCATCGTTGGGATGTCATTTAATTAGGGAATAATAGAACCAAAAACAGCATGCACAGTGGTTCAGGCAGTGAAAGATGAACAAGGACACCCAAACGGTCTAACAAAAAAAAAGAAGTAACTATTACCCAGAAAAAACATCCAATCACCAAAAATGATACAAACAATTTGACATTCCATTTTCCGAATATCGTACGATCAAACATTACCCCTGCAAGCCCTCTGACCTCGAAAAAATTATCAACCTGAAAGTTTGGTTTTTTCAACTTAGGGAGTGTGGAGTGAAATTGTATCATGTGTGTCTTCAATTAAAAGAACTATTTGTGCTGTTTCAGTTTTCAAAAAAGATGTCCTTGTTATCTTCAAAAATGTTATGTATGTCGAGAACACAAGATCTTCAAAAGACACAATTCTGAAGGTCTTGTTAGAAAAACAGGAAAATAATTAGACTCATGATTAAAATCAGATGGAAAGATGTCTAGTGCAGCACAGAAAAGGTGCGTCTCTACAACTTCAAAGCGATACATCCATTATTACCAAAACCGTTTTGGCACCTAACAGAATTGTTTCAATCCTGAAATAGTTTGGTTATGATAAGGGGTATCAGCCAATTTCACTATAAACCTATAATTGACTCGAGAGGATCTGTTTGAAGTTTTTTTGGAAGTGAAGGGTTCCACAGTTGAAAACAGGGAAGTGGCTCAGATGGTTTCAGGTGCGTATCTACTATATATTCCTAGGTACACAGACATACTTGGAAAATTCTTGGGAAACACGACATTGAAACGATTTATAAACCCACCAAGAAAATACAACAAAGTCTCGGGTCGGCCAAAGACACCCACTATAAGCAGCAGGGGTATATCGCATACCATGGACTTGTGGGAAGGTATACGTCGGAACCACCAAAAAATGCATGAGAACAAGGCTGAAGGAGTATGAAAGAAACTGCATATTAGGCCAAACGGGCAAATCGGATGTGGCGGAGCACACACCCAGTGAAGGAAACCCCAGGAATATGTTTAAAAATACGAAACTCATCGCCCCCCAACCAGGTATTCCATAGCCAACTGATATGGGAGGCGATAGAAATTCAAAAACAGAAAGATAATTTCAAAGGAAAAGAATAAGGTGTGAACCTCAATCGAATATAGAATCATATTCCAGGAAGTTCAAGTATAGCAAACAATATGACAGCAGGTAGAAAAGAGTCAACGAAGGTTATTTCAGTTATAACAACGAATGTTATTCAGGTTCAGGTATGAGCACACCAAACTACCTGACTCAACATGAGCACGCTTCACACAATTCAATCAATCCAGCTACAGCTCTCAGCACACCAAACTAACTGAGTCAACATAAATACACCTTATGCATCCATAATATCCAGTCATTCGTAAAAAAACCATAACGGATGGGCTATACGCTTGACGTATTTACTGCAGGAAAGACCTTGCAAAGGTTCAATAACGTTCTCCAAATGAAAGATCTTTTAAAAATTATTGCTCACGTTCTGTTATGTTGAACTAGTGAAATTGTGGTCTGGAATGTACAACCTGATGCTTAGATTTCTATAACAGTGGATTTTACTTAATTTCTGTCGAGCCCAATCCAATTTTTTTCCAAATCTTCATTAAAATATAAACCTCTTGTTGTGGCTGTGAATTGGTAGCTGATGTTCAGACATTCATATTTGATTTGTATTTTTTATATAGAACATTAATTCATATTGAAAAAAAAATTGAAGACAATATAGATCCCTGAGAGACACCAGCGTAGATATTGAAGGTATTTGATAGCGAATTATCGATGGCTATTTACAAGAAATGTTCTGTGAGAAACCTTGAGAGTTAGTAGCCAGCAAGTTTTGACAAGCCAAATTCGATTAGAAAATTCTCGTGCTATATATACACAGTTGAATGCTGAATATTGAAAACAATAAAGAGATACTTTCCGTTTCTCAAAGTTGGCTGACATATTGAAGAAGGTCGCCTATTGGCAAAAACCTAATTGATGATGGATTAAAATGTAGAAGTATCGAGTAACAACTTTCTTCATGATTTTTTATATTACTGGTGATACAGTGATACACTGATTTTACAGTTATTTTCAAGATTTTTCTTGAGTTTTTTGGGCTTTTTATTTAAATTCAACAATCTGTGCAATTGGTAAAAATTTGAGATCTGAGATTTAGACTCAATATCTCTTATTGATGTTATCAGTGAACTTGAAAAACTACTGATTCGATATCGAATAACAATTATTTCAGTGAATAATTTTCAAATACGAATACTGTAAGAATATTGAACGAAAAGCAATTTTTGTGGTTAAAGCTGGTGAAACTTCGAAAATAATGAGAGTAGGTGAAACTAGAAGTGTTAATAGGGTGAAATATGTCAAAAAACATTTTGAAATCAGACGGTAAATATTTAGTTTTATGGAACAAGATGAGAATGATTGCTAATGAACCCCACTTTAACAAAGCTCAAAGAAACAGCGTATTTTCTTATATCTGAAGGATAGTGTTTTTTCAACAACTCATTAGAAATGGATCGTACATGACTACCCGTCTTGAATGAAGATAGAGATAGTGGCGAAATTGTAATATATTAGATGGATCCTTGTACTAAAATGAATGTTTCAGAAGAATTTTCAAGGCTAAATTGAACTTTTAGGAGATATTAACTTATTGGGAAAGGAAGGTTTTGGCTCTCTACTTCTCCATCTTGATATATTGTGTAGGAATCCTGTGCATGAATCTGATTCAATTCCATATCGAACTGTGTGGAATACAAACTGAATGGAAAAAAGTGTTTTTTTTTGTATAATTCAATGTTCATATAAAAGTATTTGTTTCGAAAGTTTTTTTTCATGTAAGTCACTTCTTATATGAAATTAGATGTTTGGAGAAGGCTGTTTTTCCAGCTTGTATCTGTTAATTTTTTTGAAATTGATTGCCCCCTTCCTTTCTTCAGAATATTCCCACATTTTTTTGATTCAAGATGGTGAAATAAAAAGCCAATACTTTTTTTATTTTAGAAAATTTCCAAGACATTTTACACATTTCAAAATTAAATTTCCAATACAATTATTTATTAGAAAACATATTTGAAGTTACATTATATATAAAAGACTCAGTGCTGTTTTGAAACTGCAGATTTCGGTGAGTCTCGCTTTGCATCCGGTAGATGTGCAGAGGATCGTTGAACATCCTTTGCAGGGTTCTGAGGACTGGACATGCAAGAAAATTTTCGAAAAAGCGTATCAACCAGGGCATTTCAACTGTTCGGGTGCTGGACCAACGTTTTGAGTTTTTGAGATTTCCTTTGCTGTTCAGCAGAAGGATGTAATAGATCGACTACTAAAGGCATTTTTTATTTATGTATTTCAACTGTATAACCACTGGAGAAGTTTCTATCGCACGTGGTACTTTCGGCTATCAACCATGTAAACTCCTTTGACATCTGACTATGACGTTTCTAAATGAAGTAAACAAGCGAAAAAACTACGAGTCTCTTCTAGTTCTGAAGACGAAGCGAGATTTTATAATAACTTCCTTAATGTTAATATAAGTATGTGGATAACAACCTAATTTACTTTTGATGGGCAAACCTAATGAATACGAAAAGTTCCTGATGAATAGAATATTTCTCTTTGTGAAGTGAACTAATTTTCTTTATATTTTTTCAGATTGTGGAAAGTGTAAACTAACAAAAAAAGTCGATAAAAACTATAATAATATATCCAAAGATATGGCAAAAAAGAAACTGTCAGAGCAATTCCAGCAAAGAGAATTGCAATTGGCTACTTTCAAAAATTTTATTTCAACATCTCTTTTCAATACGAATTTTTTCAATATAATTTTGTGCAGATAATAGGAACAGATAAACAGAAGATAAACCTTCGAACCGGACTAACTTTTCATTGGCAATTCAAATAAATCTTTTCTGGAAACCCAAACAATCCAAGAGAACGTGGAAGCAATACCAACAAAATAAAATTGAATCCCGGCAATCGTCGGCTTACGGAGCGTCGGGACGCTGCTGCAAGCTGAGATGTCTCCATACGACGCCGCTTGTCCATTAAAAACTCATTAAACATCATCTCTAGCAATTACAAACTTGGACTGCTCGTTCTCGTTTTTCTTTATTCTTCTTCTTCTAACGCTGCCGACGCCTGGAAGTTCGCAAAAGTTTCGTTTCTACCTTTTAGAAAAGACGCTCAAAAGAGTTTTGAGAGACAAATAAAGGGATAAGTTGAGTTGTTTTTGATGGAGTTTGCTTTTCACTCTTCACGGCTTTTGAACATGTATTCGTTACGTATTTTTGAACCTCTGAGGTTTCGATAAACTGATTTTCAATGGAGATTTTTTCTGCTAAAATAAAAATCAAATCAACATACTCCAGGTGTAACCACTCTCGGAAAAAAAATCAGAATCGATTGTACGAATAATATGGCGTTTTTCGATTTCAATTATATGTAGCAAAATTTCAGATGCTACTCTTTCAACACTATGTTTAAATTGATGATCATGATTGGTAATTGACGGGTGCTACAGGGTTCGAATCTTGGCCCACTACTGTTTTTATTCTTCATTAACGACATTTATTGGGTTATTATATCTCCAAAATTTGCTTCATGCTGACAATTTCAAAATTTGTTTACACAATAGACAGTAAATCTCCAATAGAATATTTCCAAATGTTCCGTCGTTTCATATTGTCGTCGTACCTAGACTCTTGATAATGCGAATATCAAGTGACGTAGATACATCAATGATTGGAACATCACTTTTATCCACGAATTGACTTTCATGGCACTTATGGACAAAATTATTTCCTTAGCAAACAAAGTGTATATGTTTTCAGTGTATATGTTTTTTGTTTTTTTAAAACTCAAATTAACACTCCAAAGCACTGTTTTTCCGTCAATACATGACATAAAAGAGAATTAGCAGGAGAATCATTTGGTTATTCGTTGGCTTAAGGCGCCTATATACTTTCAACGGTTGGCGTTGGAAGGCGCCTATATACTTTCAAGGCGATACAATAAATTTCGATGAATAATACATATTTTGCATTTCATTGTCCGATCATCTGTACTTCTTTGAAATGAGTGTAGTTGAATAACATTTGTTAATACTATTCATTCAAATATGAATAATTAATAATATCATGTATGAATCATGAATAAATAGCATGTTACAAGCTGCCATTCAGACAGAATATTTCTCTTCTGAGACATAAGGTCGTGAAGTTCCTGAAAGGATTGTGTGTATAATATTTTGAAGTTATCCAAAAAGTACTTGAGAGTGAGTTGAAAAATAAAGTTTTCACACGAAGCTTCTAGAAGTCAACTTGGAGAGTGGAGTTTTTCTTAGAAGTGATATTGATTCTTATTATTCTTTTATATATCACTTGTGTATCATTCCTGCATATAATAATAATAACAATATACACTGAGGATACACTACAAAAACACACTTTTGTCTATTTTCCACTATATTTCATTATTGCTGACTAGTTTTGGCTATTACACCATTTTCAAAACTAACTGATTACATTTAAACCTGAGACTAAGGCAGAAATCTTAGCCGCACAGATGCAGAAGACTGTCGTTCTTGGCTCACTGCGTTTGCTCAGGGCACATGATTCTCGGACCCAATGATCACCTACCTTACGGCGTGGGGAGTGGTCATTGGTTGATAATGCTGGCGCGATCTCCCGAATGTATCGGGGCTTTGGGGGATAGGGCCTGACCAGCCCACATCACGGTAAAAAAATATAGCATTTTTTGCTCAACAGAAAAAAATTCACAAGGCAATTTTCAAAGGATAACAAATACAACATAATTGAAAGTATAGTAACACATTAAAAATGGCATGGATACAACATAAAAAAAAAAAGATTACATCTATGATTCATTCTCAAATTGCTTATAGATGTGCTCGAGATATATTTCATAATTCACTCTTACTGCAGTTAAAAATATCACACATATCTGATAATTTGTTAGCATTTGAACACATCACATTGATTGGTGCTTTAGACATAATTTTTGTTTGAGATCTTTTGCACTTGAAAGTGATATTTGATCTAGACTCCAATTTTGGCATATATGATATATGTTTCAATTTTATTAAGAATGTTTTGAGTATAAACCAAATGGAAAAAGTGCCAACTGAAAACTGATATCTTCTGAAAAACATTCCTTTTTCAATGTCGGTCGAAATGTTCAGATTTTTTAAGGTCTATTCAGAAAATATGGTCAGTGTTCAAATTTCGAAAGCTACGTATATTCTATTAGTGATATTTTCATTCTTCATGTTGGTACAATGTTTACAGTTTCAGCTGTTTAGCTGGAACTCTTGACATGTGAAAATAATTCAAAATATTCCAAAATATTTTCGTAATCCACATTCTATTCCCTGCCCCATAGATAATAAATTAATGTTAATATGATTAGTTCGTGTGCAAGTTCAGATGCTTAGGCTGATATTTGGCACGTGTCAAGGTCAACTTCTTGAGAAAACACTTATAGTGCACCGTTAGCAAATGACTACCGTTGAGATAAAAATAATAATGAAACAATACAAATGAAACTTATAAATCGCCCCTCCGCATCTCCTACAGTCATAATAGTTTATCTTTCCAGCTTGCATATGAAGTAATCGATATATTGATATAAATCTTTTGAAGCTTTCATGTCACCTGAAATATCAAAATTCACAACAATACATAAAATGGAACTAACTGGACGTTTAGGTTACTTCTGAGGGACGATTGCGTATATCACATTAGTCATAATTTCGTCTATATGTGGCTTTCAGAATTATCTCGCTGAATGTATGGATTACACCCCTATGAAATATACCTAGATGGTGCTTTCCTATCAATTCAGCAAGATATATAAATCCCTAGCGATCCAGTTTTGAACCTTTCGAAGTTATGCTTCGCACAGCATACTTCCCAGACCATCACGACTATCATATTTTCGAAAACTTCGATAACTATGTCGCTAATGAGGACCAGGAAAAAACGGCTTTTGTCGACTTCATCTAATCCCTATCACACAATTTTTATACTGATGGAATCAACCGTTTCGTGTTACGTTGTGCACTGACTCAAATAGCGATTTTTTCGATCAAATTCAATGAGTATTCACCATTAGAGTTTGAAATAAACTTATTAAAACGGACCAAACTTCTGAAACAGCCTAGTAGCTTTAAATATTATGTTAATAATGTTATTTTATGTGTTAAGTCGGAGACAGACTGGGTTACAATTCTAATATCCAATTAGTATCACAGCTCAAATCAATTTTTCAAATAATATGGGACTAATGAGCTAGTGTTCAATGACGATACCAACAAGAATTTGGTATAAAGCCAATCGTGGTTATCAGAGACAAACAGGAGGTGAATTTGAAAGGGTGATATTATTAGTTCGCATCAAGGCCCACCACTCTCTCGTTCAGCCAATTCAGCAAAGTGCATGGATCCATCAAGGTCCAGTATACCTCTTTACCATTGATAAATAATCCGCTTTATCAATACCCCATCAATTCACCTCACCCTCTTCATTTGTGTTGTGAATCGAGGATAATGTGGAGTTCAGATATAAACTTTTGTTTCAATTGTATCATTAGAAATTAACCAAATCGCATTTTAACCAGCAGTTAGTTATCGCCAACGCGTTTTTGATAAAAAATATTCCGTCATTATTCAATAATAATAATAATAATAATATCGCTTCCCCCGACAACAGGGAGGCCGTGGACTTTTGAGTTTGGAGTGTCTACATGACAGAATGGTACTGGATACAGCCTGTAAAGTCGTCAGGAGTTCTGATCCCCTTCTCTGCATGGTCCGTGACCATGAT
>WOGP01010797.1:0-10182 GCA_015342065.1 Leptinotarsa undecemlineata
AAAAGTAAAATTTCCACCGGCTGTTACGCAGTGAGAATTATTGCTAGAGAACTGGGAGTTTATACTGCAAAAACAGCATATCACGCTTTGGTAGAGTCTCACTTAAGGTATGGTATACCTTTTTGGGGTGTGTGTAGCCTTAATTTGCTGGAGTCTGTATTTGTATTACAGAAGAGAGATATATGAGAGCAAAGCTCAACCTCGTGGCTCATGCAGGCAACAGTTTATAGATAGAAAAATTTTGACGGTTGTAGCTCTTTTCATTCTAGAGACAGTGTGTTTAATCAAGGAACAATTTGTTACCACCCATCACTATACAACTAATCAGAGCGTGCCAAAAAATTTAAAATTGCCTATCCCTTGCAACTCTCTGGTCAAGGACTCCTAATTTTTCAATGAAGTGAGAATGTATAATCATCTGCCGAGTTACAGTAAAGAGATAGATATTGATACCAATCAGTATAAAAAAACTATGGAAGAAGTTTTCAGTAGTAGACCCTATTACAGTTTGTTTGAGTTCTATACGGATCAATTTTAACTTGTGTTATGTTTTTTATGCATGTTTCATGTGTATGTATGTTTCAACCGTTGTTTGTGGTTTTTTATTCAGTGTTTTTATAGTTAAGTTTACATTATATTTCATTTTTATTTTTATATTCATAGGACATGTGTGTATACTTTTATATTTATTCACTAACATTGTCAACAATATTCTTTCTTTGGATAATAAAGTATATATAATTAGGCGATAACTGGCCACCGCTATTGCATCCATATAGGAAATCGTGACAAGTGACTGCATTATCTAAGAAATAAGTAAGAGCCTTACCACCACAACCAATGCAGAAGAAAAAATCCTAACAACTACAACCAAGGAAAAAAAGGAATACAAACTACCACATAACTCAGAAGGGAAAGCTTGGATGTACGACATAAGAAAGGGAAAGTCGACCCAATAACCTACTGATTTAAATACAAAAGCCTTTGTACAACCATTATTGGGCGAAAAGTTCAACACTTACTTACCAATAAATCAGATATACCAATCTAGTTTATACGAAATATTAGGCCAACCACAAAAAAACTGTGTGATACTGACCTGTTCCTGAAGAGGCTTAAGCCTATTACAGTAACCCACACAAATAAAAAATACCAGAAAATGTGATGACTAATCAAAACGAAACCATAAAAAGTTTTTGGTTCAGCCTAGATCCGCTGATGAGACCTTCGGCGGATCGAGAGAGCATTGACTGGTTTCGGAACACGAATACTAAGTTTTTGAACATTGGTTTCAACTAGTTTCCTGACGAATTCGGACTTCCATTGTCTGATATGATATAAATTGATTCGAAATCCTTGAAAGAATCTGTGAAAAATTAAAAAGATTGACTGGAAAATAACAATTATATTGAGCAAAGAACTGAAATTACAATGAAAAAATACTCAAGCAACAGCCAGAAGGAACTAAGCATCATCATAAATTATCTTCAACGGAATGGTTACTCCATAGTGATGGTAGAACAGGCTTTTGCTAGAAGACAACAAGAGCATCACAAGGAAGAGGAGTCGCCACAACCAGTACTTGTACTTCCTCACATCACAGAATTATCGGAAAGGACAAGAACCTGCTTCAGATCTGAAAACACTATCCGTAGTAGCCCCACGAAAACCAGTTCACCAAACACGGACTGCGATTCCAAGAATTGTATTTACCGGATACCCTGCGAGTACGGAGAATCATACATCGGTGAAACTGAGAAGCTATTAAAAGTTCTCATTGCCGAGCACAAAAAACACACACAACGAAGAGAAACCAGCAAATCCGGTATAGCAGAGCACGTTTGGACTCATCAACGTAACATCAAGTGGGCTCAAGCTGAAATCATCCACAAGGAGAAACACTGGTAAGAGGATCACTGAGAAGAGGTAATAGGTAAAAGCACTTGAATGATCTATAAAGAGTCAGATCTCGTTATCACCCGAAGACAATTGTGGATACTAACAATCGAGACGTGAAGTAACTCAGTTTTGATTCTTTTAATTTTTAATTTTCATTCCTTGTAAATAATTATTTTATTTTCCAGCTCATGATAATATTTCAATGTTTTTATTTTTGGTTGTTGCTTGCATGTTTTTCAGTGTAATTTCAGTGCTTTGCTTGATATAATTTTTATTTTTCAGCTAATCCTTTTCATTTTTCAGAAATTCTTTCAGGGATTTCAAATCAATGTATATCACATCAGACAATAGAAGTCCGAACTGATTAATTTTACCACGAAACACAACCTTCAAACAGATGGTTTCCTGACAGTAAAACTTTCTGTAAAAATCGAATCTCGGTCGGCAGTCGATTGTGCAATCCTTGAGCCGCCTTGAAAAGTCTTGTTTATCTTTGATATTTGTTGATTCAGTGTATTATCAATCCTATAGATAGCGTAAAACAGAGCTTCTACTCAATAAGTCTTGCTTTTGAATAATGAATTTCGTCTTCACTTGTAACTTTTTATGTTTTTGACAAAACAAATTCACATCATATATTTTTTCTTTGCTGGGTTTACGAATAACTACCAGCAAGATCGTTACTTACCATTTTCACACTCTGTATGCGGTCAATAACCGACTGGACCAGAGGATATCATATCTGTAACAACCCATATCGTTATCCAAACATTCGATTCTCCCTTATCAAATACTGGTCTTTGCATAAATAACCACCTAATCTTCAAATCTGTTTAAACAGTAAATAACTGAAGGTCTTACGGGGGTACTCGAGGGTTGATGTTAGACGAAGGGTTAATTCAAGAGACACTAATAAGCCAAAAGTTATGACGATAAGTTATTGTGAGGGATTGTGGCGAGGAGAAGCAGAGTTGGTTTCAGGAATGAGTTTTGTTCTTACTGCGAACTGAATGTGAAATACGTTTTCTATATAGAGTGATTCAAGATGAGCTGTTCATATCTTCAGGAACTCTCTTGGAACTTTTTCATTCATCTGAATTCAGATGAATGGAAATTGTATAGAATTTTTTTTTTAAATAAGATGATCGTATTGTTTGAACCATCACTAAATGTTACTGCAGCAGCTGCCTTACTTGAGATTCATGTCCAAGACCAATTTCAGTACCATCATCTGTTTAGAGTTGTCTCGCTCATGATATAGTTCAACTTGTCCTGAAGAAATAAAATCATGGATTACGGTGCTCAATATTACTTATTCAAACGTATTCAACATGACGGTTCACTATTTGAACTTCGGTATCTATTTAAATCTGTTTAAAATCTGTTTTTCCGTTTATCACCACCATACCGAATGAAAACTTTCAGGAGTTGAGAATCTTGTGCAAGCTAAGGACTAACGAGGTCCTACATTTTAACGTGTGATTTCTAACATGGTTTCAGAATCATTCCAGCTTCAACCAAATAAATTTTCTCGAGAAAAATATCTGGTCGAGGCGGAAATCGAACCCACGGTCTTCCGATCGTGAGTCGGACGCACTAACTACCCCCGCGGCCAATTCTAGAACAACAATATCACATCCATATATCATCAGCATTCTAACAGACCGTTTTTCACGAGTATTCGTTCATTGTTCTCTTTCAGATACTTCACTAGAAAGCTAGTGTTCCCAAAAGAAATTAATTGTCTTCAACCCTATTTCTATGGTACTTTATCAATATATTTGAAAGACGCAATATTTGCTACGCCGAGCAGAAACGTGAATCAATTTTTATTTCATTTTTTTTTCCTTCGTAGTAGTCTCCATTGTGCTAGCGTTTTTTTTTTCAATCCTTAAAGTAGTTGTGATATGCACTTTTTGGTATTTTTGGTACCTCAGCGATTTCGTTTTTATCTCCTCAATCGTCTCAAAACGCCGACCTTTCATGGGTGTCTTCAATCTTGGGAACAGAAAAAAGTCGCATCGGACCAAATATGATGAAAATGGCATGACTACTGTGTTGCTATTGACCAAGCAAATACGAATAAGCAATAACGAGTTATGGCGTGAATGGTTTTTCCATGATACCGGACGTTCTTCGTATTGCTTTTTCAAGCGGCCATAACTCAAAGATAATACTTCCTATTAATCGTACGTACGACCGAGTGACAAGAACTCCTGATGCACTAATTCATGCTAATCGAAAAAAACAATGAGGAAAAACCTTGACATTTGATCAAATTCAACGTGCTTGATCTTGGCTCTTCCACTGGAACGATTGGACTTTGCTTTTCTTGTCTTAACCGTATTCTTATGATTCGTCACCAGTTATAACACTTTGAAGCAAATTGGTATCACTGTTAATGTCATTCAACAATCCCTAAGCGATGCACAGGAACTTTGCTGCCACTCTAATAGTAATCCGACGATTATCCATGAAAATTTTCATTTCATTTCCATTTGTTGTTGATGTACTGGTGCTTTCAGTGCGAGCGTCGGCCATTCAATATGGCTTTCGGAAACAAATATCATCAGGCGAACTTCTATCGTATGTCACCCATATTTGGAATAATGCCATCGAGAAACATGAAGAATCAATAGCTGTTGCACTTGATACTTCTAAGACCTTCAACCATGTGTGGCATGAGTGTTTGCTGGCCAAAGAGTGGCCGCCAGTTTGATTTAATAAATGAATTAAATAATTCTAATGCTAGTGGATATGATCAGGTCTCAAACAATTTTCTGAAAAAATGCATGGAAGGAAGTTTACCCCCTGACCTATCTGATAAATCTTTCCACGGAACGGGGAATGTTCCCTGGGAAATTAAAAGTTGCAATCGTTACCCCAATCTTTAGAAAAGGAGACTCAATAAGCTATGACAGCTATAGGGGGGTAAAACTTCAATCTAGTATATCCAAGGTATACAAAATGAATATTAAAAATCAGTTACTATCGTTTCTCCCCAAAAACGAATTACTTTCGACAAACCAGCATGGTTTCATGCAAAATGAAAGCACGAAAACGTCTTTATATGATTCATAGTAACAGCCTTGGATAACAAACTGCAAATTTATAGTTTGTTCATCGATTCTTCTAGATCATTTGACTGTGAGGATCACTAAGTACTAATCTATGGGGTTCGAGGAGTTGCCCCAGATTGGATGAGGTCATATCTAGAGAAAAGGTCACAAACAGTGAGAATTCAAGGTGTTCAGAGTCAATCTTTGACCTGAAAGCAAGTAGTTCCACAGGGGTCTATACTCGGACCACTGTTATTTCTTATGTATGCGAACGACTTGATACAATACCTAAATAGTCTTTCAGAGGTAAATATAGTTACATATGCAGACGATACAAATGTTCTGGTCACTGATTGTAATACATTAGCACTTGCAGAAACAACAGAATCCATATATGAGAAAATAATAAAATGGGCTGAAAAAATCATTTAGCACTAAACATCAGCAAAACAGCATTAGTCAAATTCACAATGCAGAACACCACCAAAACTCTCAAAATATATGAAGATAGCCAACTAGAGGTGACCTCCAAATCAGAAACAAAAATGCTAGGTTAAAGTCTAGATCATGAGCTGAATTGGGGTCCTCATATAGATTCACTATGTGATAAAATACGAAATAACTGTTATGCGCTGAGATTTATGTCTAGCCATTGTGAAAGAGAGGTGCAAATATTGGCTGTCACTTGCACTATGGAATTTTGAATTGGGGTATGAGCTCCTCGGCTGAAAGAATATTTATATTACAAAAGCGCGCGGTTAGAATAATTGCTGGTTTAGGATGGCGACAGTCATGTAGAAGGTCATTCAAAGAGCTGGAAATTCTCACAGTTACTGGTGTGTATATATATGAGATATGTCTTTACGTTCATAAGAATGAAGAAAAATTTTGCGCAAACCAGCAAGACCACCCATACGCAATTAGAACTAGAGGGTTGTTGATGGCGAATCCTCACCGAACCTCTCTCTATCAAAAGAGTCACCCATTCCTTAGACCCAAATTGTATAACAAGCTAAATGTGTCTATTAAGGACTCAATGAACATCTGCATTTTCAGTAAGACATTTGAAAAAATATCTTATCGAAAGAAACTGCTACACCGTTGACGAGTTTTATTAATTACTTTCGATAAAAAAATTGTTAATTACCTTTATATGTACAGTTTAGTATCTGTTGTGTTTTGTTGTTGTATATGTATATACTAATAATTGTTTTTAGTTATACTTGGACGTCTTCCTTGTTACGGTATGTAAATGTTATTATAATTATTATTATTATTATATTCGAGCCTCATGCCAGTATAGGGATGTCTGCAATATGCTCTGTAATGTCTGCTGTTAGCAGACCCACTGTGATTAGAAAGTGCATAAAGATTATAACGACAAGGAGTCATATTGTCTGCTGCATAATTGCTCATATCTAAACCATCTACAAGAAATTCGATGGCAACATTCAATTCGTCTCTAAATCTTTCCGTTAGAGAGTATTTTTCAAAATGAATACGGAGAAACTTATGGATTGTGCAGTTTCTTATTTTGAAGCAAATCGAACACGTGACTTTTTCATGTCCATCTAAAGTTATCTCTTTCGTGAAGGAATTCAAGCATTGTGACAAACTCAATTAGCCAGGTCTTTGTTATAGGTATAGGGAGTGACAAATCCCAGAAAGGATCGAATGTTACTGATGAGTTTCCACGGTGTGTGCATTTTATCGTGGATTTCAATTGATCAACCAACTTATCAACAGCGAGAAGTAACTGCTTTGATGTGTTAGCGAGGAAACCTGCTTTAATTTCTGTCGGATGAAATCCAATATCCGTCGAGGTAGTAACCGGAGAAGTGAGTTTTTCATCAGGCATTTGCACAATTTCACGGTGGAGGTATGCTGAGAGAGCTTTGTGTTTTGAATCTCATTCAAAATATTTACCTCATTTTGAATTATCCTCGAAATACTTATATTCTCCTGAAATATCTTCTCTATGAATCTGGAGCGGTGAAATTTCGATATATCGGAAATGAAGTAGTTGTCAGATCAATATCGGAACACTCGGTTTCTCTCATTATCAAGAGAAATTCAAAATATAATGACTGCAGAAAGGCATTATGATCGTACTACTGTGAGCATGAACAGATGGTAGACGGTCCCGACGTGGCCGGATGTCGTGGGTTAGCTTCCGGGTCGGGAAGGCGTGTTTCAAGTCGTGGGAATGCTCCGTTCCTACTTGCAATCCGCCCAAAAATTAGTAGATCAACGAACAGACCATGAAAATGTATTAATGATTGCATTGCACTGTTCCGCTACATTAGAGTTTGTTCTTCTTTTGCTTTTCAAGAAAAGCATTTATTTTTTGTTGTTTCTCAGCTAAATTGAACAAAATTTGACTGATAACGATGTCATCAATTGTTTACGAGTACTTCATCTATAAACCAGGGCTGAAGCCTTCAACAATGGTAAAACGTGAAAAAAAATAATAGTAGGATGAAATCCATTAGAAAAGGAGGAAAGTATGATAAAAATGAAAGGAAAAATAAATTATCGGCGATCTGAGTTCGGCAACTGGGAGGGGATGAGTTATTAAGAGTAAAAAATTGTTTATCTCGATTTGGAAAAAAGGTAAATAGCAAAATTGTAGGTAATTTGAAGATCTACAACTTTTGTATTCACAATTTTTTCAAATAACCTCAAAATTTATGTGAAAAATTCAAATAATTGAGTTTTTATTTTTTCTGAATTTTGGTGACAACTCAACTTCCTATGTCCCAAATACACTGTAATTTATTTGATTTGAAATATTTATTGTTTCACCTTATTTTGACTCAATATCGAAAAAGCACCCTTATTTTTCGAATTCGAAATCTCATTACACAAACAAAAACTACTGAAAAAGTGATTAAAATCCAAGAGAAGGTATTTATAAATAACAAGAATAACGTTTTAAAAAATATTATAATAAAACACGTACTCAGAAATAAGTATCTAAATTCAATAGTACGATTTACTTGTATATTTATATTTTATGGAATTTTCTATGGCATGTATGTAATTAGAATTTAATAAATGAACTTTTCGAGTGAATAATTGCAGCAATCATATTTTTTGAAGAAATTGTACATAATGATTAAAAAAAATCGAATTCGAGCTTTTTTCGATTTTTTGCATTTTCTGAAAACATTTACTCTAGTAACGTAAATTTTTTCCCACCATCAGAAAGTAGACATTTCAACGAATAAAAAGCACACCGATTTTTTGAAAAAAGCTGATATTTTGATTCGAGAATTTTTGACTGATAATTAGGGTGCTTTTTTGATATAAGTCAAAATAGCTTGAAACCAGTTTTCACCAAATTTTGTAGAGAAAACAAATTTTGGAAAAGAAAAATAAAAAACCAAAAACTTTGTTATTTGAATATTTACATAAATTTTGAGGTTATGTGAAAAAATTGTTAATAAAACACTTGTAGATCTTTTTATTACTCAAAACACTGCTTTTCAACTTTTTTCCATAGGACTTGTAGTTTTGCTGAAAATCGAGATAAACAAGTTTTTTACTCAGCCTCTCCCACTTTCCGAAATCAGATCGCGCATAATTTATTTTTCCATTGATTTATATCTTACTTCCCTCTTTTTCTAATGGGTTCCATCTTAATGGTCTACTAGTACTTAATTTTAAACAGATTTTTGAAACAATTTTTAGCATATTCGAAGAGATTCATATCAACAACGAAGTCCCACAGGGTTATATACTCAGTCCCTTCTCATTTTCTATCTACACCGCAAATTTCAGAAATCTCCCGAGTTTCGTAAAAGTTATCAGAACGCTGATCTCACGCAAATATAAAAAAAATCTATTAGCCGTTCTGAGTCAAAAACTACTTTCGAAAGCATTAGCTAAGATCTTCAGTACACTTTTCTATTATCAAGAGCACAATGCCTTTTGTTCAACTAATTCAAAGTTGGGGTGCTGGTCCTAGGTTATAGAAATGAAGAAGCTGGAAACGATACACATATACAAATAAATCCGGGTGACAACCTCTTTAAAATTGAGGACTTTACATTGATCATAACCTGAGGTTTTACAAGTATGTGAGTTATTTTTTAACAAACACTCATGGAAAGTTGAAACAACTCTATTCTTAACATTGTTATGAAACTCATGTTTCAAATCCATCCTGTCCTATATATTGCGGTATAGTATTTCGGCCTGCACTAAAATCTAGGGATAGTAACAGCCTCCTGAGGTTACAGAATATATGTATAATATTAAGTTTTTTATCACATAAGTAGTATCAAAGCAATGCATTCCAAAAATGTTAGTAGGTAAACTTGAATGAAATATATCTTTTGCATATGGGTTGACATATTCAGAAATTGAATACCACTGTAAAGCTCCAGAATAACTCTTCAGTTTATTCACATCTAAACATACACTGCAAAATTGGTTCAAAATTACACAATCATGACATATTTTTCAATGTTATATCAACTAATATTTGATGAACTTCATTATCGAACATAATGAATTATGTGTATCTACAGCAGAAATTGCCGGATTTATTCTGATAGAGAAAAAAAAGGAAGAATATCATTCTATATTAGTTTAATCATGTGAATTATCATTCTACATTGTACCTATTCATTTTATACACTTTTTTTCCTTTCTCATCTTTAGTGAACTTCTTCTTTCCAATTGACTCATTCGTCTTTTCGTGTCCTGTTATTTTTCGTATAAATATCATTATTATTATTAATATTTCTATATTTCGCCCAAAATATTAGTAATATCTTAACTGTTTCAGACAATGAAGAAAACAACAAATGTTTCATGTTTCACGAAAAACAATCGATGAGCGAACATGGATTCATTACTTTATTTGACGCATTTTAAGCGGCATTCTCCCTCTACTTTAAATTAAAAATGTCTCTATAAACTCTGTCTCTGTCTTAACTCTGGAATTCGTTGAATAACTTGTTTGATCAATTACCCAAACACCAAACTAATATTTTTGCTCTCGACGAGCGTTTCGCCAACAAAGATAGCATCCCCAGGAGAAGAAAATTGGTCTCTAGTCTAATATCTACTCTAATTATTTATATACTAAAATTTGTTACCTGTGTTGTATACCTGCAGTCCAATATGGGATTTACCTGTAATTAACTACCTGCAAATTGTTAGTAATTCTTCTCTTCTTAACAGAAGATTAAAAAGCGGACTAAACGGGATAGGT